>VZRX01016619.1:159056-238412 GCA_013398075.1 Notiomystis cincta | reverse complement strand
AAATCAAAAAAAAAAAAAAAAAAAAAAACAAACAGCCAAAGAAGTGAGAAAATTGGAATGGGAGGTCTGTTGGTTTTCTGCTCCCATAAATCGCATGCAAAACACACGTGGCTGTTCAAGGGCCATGCTGGGGGGATAATTCCCCTGGCAGAGCAGCACCACATGTTCCTGCTTGTCCATGTGCTCCGTGCAGCTGGACACTGGATCACATAATGCTGTCAGTGCCAGCTGGCCATCCCAGGGGGACCTCAGAACTGTAAATAGAGTGGGCAAAAAAACCTCCTGGAGGCACAGCACTACCTGTGGGAGCAGGAAAGCCTGAACAAGCTGCCCAAGCCTTGTAGTCAAGGCCACTTGACAGGTGGCCATGCCTGGCCAAGGGCTCTTGTTTGCCCCAGGCTCTTGGCCATGGTCTCATGCCCAGAGCCTGGATGTCTGCCAGAGGGGCCAAGAGGTCACTGGGGGTTGCCTGGGGGCTGAGGGGACGCTGAGGAAGGGCTGAGACCTGCACACCTAAGGGCAGGCTCCTCCTAAGGTGCTCAGAATAGCTGGGGCTCTCAAATGCTCTTGCTGACACTGCATTGAAAAATCATCCTGTGAGCAGAAGGGGCACGTGGTGTGTGCACAGCTAAGGTCTCACTGTTATTGTATTAACACTAGTTATTAGTTTAATTTGTTTATGTATTAAGTCTTTCTTAAACTGAGAAAATTCTTGATTACATAGTCAAACCCTTGTATGATCCATGCCCAGCCTTTCCGACATCTACACTCCCATGGTGGTGTGCCCACCCTTCCCACACGAGATGTCCCATCCCATGGGGTGTCCTGAAGCTCCTGCTGTGTTCCTACCTTGTCCATCTCCCTCCCTGTCTCTAGGCAGTCCAAGTAATGCTACCCAAGGGGATTCAATAAGAAATGAGGGCACTGTAGAGCCAGCCAGCAGGATATCTGGCTGTGGCAGCTGTGACCTTGAGTACCACCCCTAGGGTTCATCAGCAGGAGAACACAGAGAAGAAATTTTTGGCAGGCAGGATGAGAGTCCAGGGAAGATGAGGTTAGATGTGGCCCAAAGGACACTATCTAGGCACGTGCACCATTTGTTTTCCCAGAGCTGATGAGGATGCATCATTACAGTCCAATCATCCATTGCTGAGTGTTCTGACAAGTTCTTGTTTTATGAAAATGTACAGAGATAAAGAAAAACTAACTTGGGAAAACTATGGCATTTTACATATAAATCTGTTTTATTCTGTGTGAAATTTAACTGAAATGATCTTAATGATTTATGTAAAGTGAAATATTGGGTTTTCCTTTTTCTTTCTCTTTTAGCCCTGGTCTCACACAGGCACATTAATGATTATTTGTCAAAGTCACACTGTTTGCTTACAAGGTACGAAGGCTTTTTAGACACTATAATGACAGCTTTTGATTCACTTGATAATATTTAGAATAAGCCATAAAAGCCAATCTCTGAACGAACAGACCGCTTTTATTGGCTTTTAGTGCTATTACTGCTATCATAAGTGGTAAATTGGCCTAATGCAAGTAATACTGCTGTGTCATACTGTAAAAACCACTGCTGAGTTTTTATATTTTATTTATTTTTCATGAAAAAAAATTCAAGGCATGGAGACTGTACTATCCTTCAAGTATTGGTGATTCCCTCCAAGTCAGAGCTGGGGAAGCTTCCACTGCTGTTTGGAAATTCTTTGCCCAGTGGTTACCATTTCTGATGGAACAGGGCTGATCATAAAGTTGGGGACCAAGAGTGTGAGTGAAGTGAATATCTTCCTGAAGCTCATGGGCTATTTATTTATTTAAATCATAAATAAACTAGGAAAAGAAAAAAGATTGCCTAGCTGGAAGCTGAATTGGATATAGTTCAAATATTTTATGCTAGATTTTATGTGCCTTGTTTTATAATAGCAATAGTATTTTTTTAAATAGTAAGCACTTAAAATATCTGCTGACAATAAATTTGGTCACCACGTCATCTAGCCAGAATGACTACCAGGTGCCATAATTGCTTTTTCCTATGATTATCTTGGCTTTCTTCCCCTAATCTCATCATCTCTTATATTGTTTTGCCCACTCCTGGAATATAAGCATGGATTTCAGAGCTTTAAAATTAACCTGCAACTTCTTTTTCTTCTAATAAGGAAATTTTGGGTTTTGGTATTTATAGATGAGGGAAACTGTTGAGAAAGTGAAACTGAAGAGACTTGAATTGACTTTTGAGTTTCCATTCCTTTATCTTCACTCTTCTTCCCCTTTGCCCATGAACTTCCATAGTGGATACTTTTTTGAGGGGGTTCTTGTTTGAGGAGGAAAAGTGTAGTGTGTTTAAAACTTAGTTAAAACTTAAATTTTCTGAAGGCAAATAAAACATCATCATTGTATACTGTGGGGTTATTAAAAAACTAGTCTAGTGACAGAGAAGTCTATCTGAGTAATAATAGCCAACTTAACTAGGATGCATGCTTGAAATAATTATTCATATTCAATATCCTGTAGGAACAGGAAGGATCATATTCCAATCTACATTTTGGCATCCAAGCATTTGTGGATACATGAAAGCATTTTGGCACAAGCTTTAGTTGCCATGGGCATGTAACTAAACACATTTTTTTGGTGCTAAAAGGGTTTAACTTCTATTTAAGACAACTATCTTTACAAGGATCACAAAGCAGAAAATTCTCTAAATTTGATGTCTGAGTTTTCCTCACTTGGAAGATACTGATTTGACCTGTATCTTACTCTGAAGAACTCAAGTGGTCTTATTTACCCAAAATCTACACTTCCTTTAAATTGCAGGTGCAGTGGTATAAGCAAAGAGTGTTCCTAGCTGCATCTCTGTAGCATTTTCTTTGTTTGAAGCTGTTTGTAGACATATTTCAGCAAGAAGAACAGAATCTGTCAGTAATCAGCTCTCTCATGTCTCAACAATATCATGGCAATGTTTGTTTTTGTGTAGAGCACAGCTCTGAGTGGTGCATCTACTTCTCTCTATCTGCAGCCCACTGATGTATTCAAGAAGAAGTTTTTCTTCCTGGGCATATTTCTGTGCTGTGAGTATTCATTTATATGTGAGAGAAGACAACATTATCATGTTTAACTGCTGCAATCATAAGCACATTAAGTAGACAGATAATAAACAATCCATCTGAATTTATGATTAAGTTAATTGTGTCTGTGTTTTTCTAATGTGTTTATTCAGATTAAAGACTGAAATTAGAACGAGACTATATAATCAAGAGACCCTAAGAGACTGTTTGACTCCCATAAAATAAAAATTAATTTAGTTTAGGGGAATAACAAAGATCTCTGCAACACTGAATTATCGCTTAGGTGGTAAAGAGGCCCTGTGCAATTCTCTTCAAAGAGATGGATCTCAGGAGTGGTGAGAGTTATTAAGGAGCTCAGCTGACACTGAGGGTTGCAGCACCTCATTTTTGTGTGTATCCTTCTGTCCAGCAGGCAGCAGACTCCCAGGTTCAACCTTCTATACAGGGCAGGCAGAGGGTCAGGCAATGGGGCCAATGAGCTGAGGGGACAGGTGAGGAAACAAGGAATTAAAGATGGATGGGGTGTTGAATCTCAAAGATTTTCCACTTGTTACTGACAGCTGAATACTGATAGGAGTTAGAGCCCATCTCCTGCCCTTCACTCAGGTATCTGAGCTTTAAGTGGTCAGTCCAGACAGAGCCACTGGGGAATCTCCAAGCTGTGATAGTCCACAGAGTTTCTGATAGCTGGGGATGAGAGTTTTCTTCTGGAAGGAATGAATTTGAGTACTTTCACATGTTCATGTGCTCTGAAGTCACAGATCTAATCAGCAAGCTCCTCTGAGAAGGAGTTTGTGTCCAGGATTTATTACTGGTCATTTAGAGTAATCACTCTTAATGTCTCTTTCCATTTGGACTAAGTTCTAAATACTTGTTTAAAAAATAGTTGGAAGATAATTCTGTTGAATCTCAGCTAACAAGAAATGTTTAAACTAATTTCACTTCTTGTCTTTTTTTCCTGTAATATCTTTCAAAAGCAATAGACCACCAGCCTGCCCAGTATTTAGCCCATCCCCACAGCACTTTGTCTTGAATGCTTGGAGGCAGTTGAATTTTAGAGAATGATTGCAAATCTTCAGTCAGATGAGGGGAGGTCTGTTTTTTTCATAACCTGATTATATTTAATCTAAACATTTCACTGAACCTCTCCAATAATAAGGATTTTGCTACACCTGTGTATGACTGTGACTGTCAGTTTGGCTCTACATACCAGTGTGGAATCTCCCAGGCCTATAAAACACCTTCTGAAAACTGGCTCTGAATAATCCATGATTATTCTGCCTTCTAACTCAAAGTGAATCAGGCCTGCATAGTTTTGGTTGTGATGGGCTTGCACTGCCTCAGCTGTAGCAGACCAGTTTGGCATTTGACCCTCCCCTCTGTGAGGTGGTGAAATGAACCCTGCCTTTGCTCCTGCTGGTGCAGCGATGCCCTGAGATGATTTGTGCTATCTATTCTTAAACATATTGGGACAAATCAGACTTTTTGCAAGCCAGTGCAGCTCTGTTGCTTTAAAGGAGTTATTCAGTGCTCTGACACTGACCCTTAGGCTAAGATTTTCCATGCACCAGTTTGCCATCTTAAGTAGGAGGTGCTATGGAGGCCCTCAGACGTGGGGGTTCTGCTTTAGTGTTTATGTTGCTGAGATACTCAACAACTAAAGAGTGTCTGTAATGTAATTTCATGTTTTGTTCTACTGACACAACGATGGGCAAAATTCTGAATATTTTGCCCAAGTACAGCAAAGAATAGAACTGGTCTGGAAAACTTCCAGTAGTGAATGAAACAATACATTCAGGTCTTCCCCAGCACTTGTAGTTGAATGAAATAAAATTCTTTGCAGAATAAATTTACTTCAGGCAATCAAACCTAAATAAACATTCAGGTATATTTTTATAATAGATATCCAGGATATCCACACATAGGAGTGTGACTTTAAACCTTTAAAACTTTACCACTATTACCCAGAGAAGTGCCCCTGTCTTTACTGTGTATCCAAAGTCTTACATCTTCAGGGATCTCGCAGCTCAAAGGTCAAGGACCCCTCAGTTTATAACATTGTAATTAGGAGTGGTGAGCTGGGACCATTGCAGATTTCATATACTCCCTCTCCATTGGAAGAGTCTTTAAATCTGCAGTTTTACAACTTAAAGGAAGGGTTGTCTTCATTAATTCATTTGGTCATAGTCCTGAAGCTGACAAGGCATCTTCCAGGAATTTGAGCCCCCTGGGATTCTTGTCATCATTTTTAAATGCGCTCTTTTTTTGTGTGTGTGGTGTTCTTATCTGGAAACAGTCTGCTTGGATTAGAACATTCATCTGAGAAGCATTTGGCATTTTCTGTTACACGAAACTGAGAAGTCTTTCTTTGCTATCAGTCTTCTATAAAGCTTTTCAATGCAATGACTTAATTCAGGCTGAAAGAAGAGAGTGAAAAAAGATTCTGGACCCAAGTCAGCAAAATTCAGGAAACAAGTGTCCAAGCTTGTATGCAAAATTGCATTCACTGACTTGTGAAATTTTAGGAAGAAATTCTAAAAATGTCATTTAACTCCCTAAATGAAGGGATGCAAGTCAGATCAAAACACTCTGCTGAGAATAGTCTCAGCAAAAGTACAAGCCTTGTACTTTTACTCCAGTCCTCCCAAACCAGGGATAAAACTGGAAGGTTGTAAAAATTGGGAAATTCCCTGAGTGTCTCCAAGACAACTCTCCTTCTGCAAAACCAGTCTCGTTATGTCCTTCCCACTTTATTGTTGCTTGTAAAAGTGTCTCGAAGCCCCTGGGTGAACGGGAGAGGAGTGTTCTGGGGAAAAAGGCATTTTTGAGGGCTGCCATATAGAAAGGTTTTCCTCTTATCCCAGGACCTGGCTGTGGGAAGTTTTGGTGAAATCAGGAATAGTCTGCTCCTGTGTTGGACTTCTGGGATGTACCACAAAGAAATGTGGCCCAGTCACACCCAAAGGGATTAATACTGGAATAAGGCATTACTTGAATAATGCCACTACAGCCAGGTCTATGATATAAGTAAATCTCTCTTTTCATATGAAATGTAGTCCTTTTAAGGGGTGAAATATAATCCTGAACAGAGGCTCTATTTACCACTTAAGCCCTATTTTATGGTTTAAGTGCTGACCTTGCACTGACCCTCAGTACAGGGCTGAATTTCACCCTACAGCAAAAATCTGCTGGTTGGAGCAGTGGATTAAAGAAATTTGGGCTAGACTTTTTACTATTTGCAAGACAATGAAAACAGGCTTATTTTAGACAAAAATGTTTCTGATTTATGAGAATTTTAGTGCAAAAAGGGGCTATTTTTGAGAAAGTCTTGAGATTAGACTTTCAGTTATATTTTTGGCAGGAGAGCAAGGAAGCCATTTCATTAACTTTTCACTGGAAGTTATATATGGAGGGCATTTGTGTACACAGCTGGGCAGCATAAAACAGGAGGGCTTTGTGTGAAAATATCCCGAAATGAAATTTCATTTCTGTGTGACTTGGATCCACGTTCCTGGGCTGCCGTGGCCAGTTTGGGATGAAACCATGGGAGGGCAGTGTGAGGCCCTCACACATTTTTTTTTTCCCTTTGCATTTGCAGTGGATGCAGAAATAGTGAACAGTGTGATCCCTGTGCAAAATCAGTGTCACCTTTTATAGCTTTGTGTCCATCAGAGAAGCTCCCACGGATCCATATGGCTGCAATCACCAAGTGATACTGAGAGATTTGTTTGTAGGGAGCTCCAAAAGCCACATGCTGAGGCTGGTGTGAATTTAACTCTGCTTTGACCTCCCTCCTTTCCCACCAGATGGCTGGCACTAAATCACTGCCATGGTAGAAGGAGCCCCTGGCCCTTGTGGAAGAGGCAGAGCTGTGGCTGGGCTGTGCTGGGCAAGGTGGGACCAGCCCAGAGTCAGCTCCTGGGGTTGCTGCTCACCTTTGAGTATTGCCTTCCTAAAGCCTGTGTAGCTTCCAGGTTTTACAGGACCCTCTCATGGCCATGCTTGATTAGGGGCCCAGAGATGCTTCTTCTTTGGGGTGTGATGATCTGCTTGTTGCTCATTGAGTCACAGAACTATGGAACCATGGAATGGTTTGGATTGGAAGGGACCTCTGATGTCATCCAGTTCCAGCCCCCTGCCATGGGCAGGGACACATTTCCACCATCCAGGTTGCTCCAAGCCCCATCCAGCCTGGCCTTGGACACTTCCAGGGATCCAGGGGCAGGCACAGCTTCTCTGGGTAACCTGTGNTGATGATCTGCTTGTTGCTCATTGAGTCACAGAACTATGGAACCATGGAATGGTTTGGATTGGAAGGGACCTCTGATGTCATCCAGTTCCAGCCCCCTGCCATGGGCAGGGACACATTTCCACCATCCAGGTTGCTCCAAGCCCCATCCAGCCTGGCCTTGGACACTTCCAGGGATCCAGGGGCAGGCACAGCTTCTCTGGGTAACCTGTGCCAGGGCCTCAGCACCCTCATAGCAAAGAATTCTTCCCTAACATCTATTTTAAATATCTCCTTTTCTCCTTTTTCCTTTTGTTTTTTTAAATTTTAAAACACTTCTCACTTTTCCCATCACTCTCTCTCTATGGAATCTTGTGAGTACATGAAGCAGGTGGGGACATGAGGCCTTGCAGAGGACATTTCTCTCATATTATCTTCAAGTTATATTGGCTGTTCTTTATTTATACATGTGCATTCGTGTTCTGGGCACTGTCACTCAGGTTATTTTGTGCATGTCAGGGCAAACTGTGTGTAAGTGGGGATAATGAGGATTCCTGCTCTAGTTTTTCATGGTAGATAACTTTGGAAGGACTTATTTGCTAATGGACCCATGTTTCACTCTGCCCTGATGTTCTGTAAGCACTGACATGGGGCTCTCTATATCTCCATCCCAAACTGACTCCCATCTCTAGCAACTCCCATCTTCTTCATGGGAGGAAGAAAGCACCAATAACTGTCTCCACTCCTACAGGAAACAGGAGTCACTGTCTGGTTTTGCTGCCATATCCCAGGCTTTCCTTGGGCTGGTTCATGTCTGAGTTAAGGTCAGACAAGCAGAACTGTCTTTTCTCTGCTCATTCACACAGATTCTGGTTGATTTGTGTGTGATGGTCTGGTGCATACCCTCCACATGCAGGGTTTCTCATCTGTTGTGTGATATTCAGAAATAATAGTCCTGAAAAATATTCCATAGGATCAGAAAATGTTGGTGGTGCATTTATTCCATACCCTGAGACATCCTGGAATAGAACTGTAAACATTTCACCATCCTTGTTCTCACTTTCAGCCCTGGGAGTCTTTCATGTTATCCACATCTAGATAGACTTCAGTGCTAAATGCCTCAAGAGATAGAGATGTTTTGGGACATTTTTAAAGTCTAAGCAAACCTAGAAAACACATTTAAAGCTCTCTCCCCTGTTTACATATTGATTATTATTTCATTATTGTTCTACACTCTGCAGCTGCTGTAGAGGAGCATTCACCAGAAAAAGGCTTTTAGTACAACCAAAAAAGAAAAGGATAAATGTGTCATTGTCCTTTAAAAAAATACAGCCTCAGGCCATGATTATGTACATGTTTCTGTCCCAGACTGTGCTGACTTGTGCAATATTTTTGTCCCTGTGTCATCTTTAACTCCCATCAGTTTCCTGGTGCACTCGTGGCAGGGGTGTGAGGGCACATCAGTGAGTAAAAATGACTTATTTAGAGGCAGAGGCATGAGCTGAGCTGTTTATACTCTTCCTGCTGATAAGACACAACCCTCCATGCCCAGCCTACTGTTTTTGTGTAATACTTTTCACAAGGCTGGCTTGGTTTCTCTTTTGCTTTGGGGAAGTTTTCTCTCAGAACAAGGCTTTGATTTCTGCTCTTAGAGGGTTCGAGACAGAAGTAAATTATCTTCTTCCAAGAAAAAGCAGAAGATAAATAACTGGCAGCCAGATCAAAATCCCCCCTGTCCTGATTAAACAGCTTCTAATGCTGAAAGAAAACAAAAATTTATAGATACCTTATTTTGCTGTTGACCCACTGTACTACCAGTCCATGAGCTTTTACTTTGCAAAGCATTAGGAAAAAATGAAGTCTAGGGAAGACACTAAAACCACAGCCTAGTTGTTTATTTCTGATACTATGTGGTTCATGATTGTTTCTTTTAGAAGGAACAAATAATCAATACAAAACCATGAATAAAAATAACTTTTCTTTAACACTGGATGCTAAAAGAACATATAGTCTTCTTACTGTGCCTGATGGAAACAGTACAAGTCTGTTCTCCACAATTCTTTGTTTATTGGAATGCCTGAAATCTATACATGAGGTATTTTTAAAACATTTAAACATAGAAGTTAAGCTTCTGCTCCAGACAATTTGTTTCACCATATTCTAAAATCCCAGTGCATACCACAGAAGTGCTTAAAGCAAAGAAACAACAACAATTTTTTTCTAAAAACAAACTTCAATTTAAGATAAAATAATTTCCATATTCTTATTTCAAGGAAAATTTGCTTTCCTCATGAGACACATTCAGTTATTGACTCAGCTGCTGTAGAACACCTTCAAGGCCCAATTCTGCTCAGTGGCACTTTGGAAAGGAAAAGTGCCAATAGTCAACTTGGCTCTTTCTGTGAGACTGTGGCTGCTCCAAGTACAGAACAATCAAAACATTGCTAAAGATCCTGAAACTCTGCATGGGGGCTCTGCTTAGGACCTGCAGAAATAAAACCCAGTGAAGGGGTGTCACTAAGGGAAAGGAGCTCAGGTAACGTGCAGTGGTGAGGGATGTACCTGGCTCCTGGAGGAGGTCTGGACCAGAGAGAGGATAAATAACAAGACTGGACTCTAAGGGCTCTGCCATCAGTCTTACCCTGTTCAGAAACATGTGAAAGTCCTCTGGACTTTTATATCCCTTTGTAAAGTTGTTTTAATGTTCTACTCTTGTGTTCTACTACCAAGTGATGGAATAAGTGCCTAATTCAGTTATGTGTTTGCTCTTTGCTCACTCAGGTCTATCCCTCTCTGGGACACTCAAACTACAGAGTTTCTGCTGGCTGAGTTCTCACTGAAGTTAACTGACCCCTTGGATGTCCAGCCAAGCCAAGTCTGCATGCTGGTGAGTGAGCCCTGCTGGTCACTGAGCCCTGCTCCAGTGGGAGGTTTCCATTCTGTGCAAATGCTGTATAAACATGGGAGGCTGCAAGGCAGGGACATTAACTCAGGCCTGTTTAGCTGGAAACTTTGCAGCTAAAACATCTAACATACAATTAATGACATGAGTTTAAAATAGTGATGCACATCTTACAGATGGCAAAACAGTGGGTATAAATCTGCCTCTTGCCCAATACCCTCATAGTTGGTGTTTTCAAAATATGAGGTCACTTGTTGAGTCTTCCCATAATAACTATTTTAGAATTAGAATACAACCGTTCTCATTAAAAATCATAATTTGCGCCTAAACATGGATATTTAATTTCTATCTTGAAAGTCTACTCTTGGAACTTCTATTTAATTCAAGTCCTACTTGTCTGTAATAAATGCAATGAAGTGATTCTACTATGACCAACAAATCTGCATAAAGATGTCTTCTAACTTGGCAAATCAATTTTATTCAGAAGTAAAAATATCCTAAGAGTCTTCCTTTATGTGTGCAAAAACAATAGGGAAAACTTTACAATTTTTTATTTTTTTTTTAAAAGTAGCTTAATAAATAGAATGTAGTATTTGAAATACTGGTATTTGTTACAAATTAGTTACTTCATGCCCTTTATTTTGCAACCTCTTAAATTGGAAAGGTCTCCATACTTTTCTTTTATGACTTCTCTTCATTTGAGGGTCTGTGTTTCTGTATGTACAAAGCGCTGACAGGTGATATTACTTTATTCTAAGATAAACCCAAAGATTCAGCCTTGACCTTTACTCATGCTTGAGAAAATAATTATTAATAATAATTAATAATATGAATCTAATTCAGTCACAGTTTGTTACTAAAAACTGTTCATCAGAAGTAAGATGATCATCTACACTTTTTATAGTTCAGGTCAAATAAAACTTTCCCAGGAATGCAAGTACATTAGAAAAATGAGCTTTCAGGTTACTTTAAAATTTGGTAATTTAGGCCTTTCTACATCAAAAGAAATTGTATGTGCTTATTATGCAGAAGCCAAGCTATGGAATTTTTATGGTAGAAACTTCAGGCCATATTCAAACCTATAGGCTAGTTTTCTGCTTAATTTTTAAATTTTTTTTATAAGAAAAAGAGAAATGTCTGAACACAAACCAGTAACTAATAAGTCAAAGTAACTTACCTTTTTTCAGCCAAGAAATATTTTGCTTGTCATGCTCAAAACTTTCAGCTGCTTTGATTTTCACCTTGTCTGTCTTATCCTCTGACATCTGTGGGAGAGAAAAGAATTTGAGGATGTCAAGTTCTCTTAAAGAAAGTTTGACAGAGAAAGATGTTCTCTGTTTAGGTTCCTGCCATAATAAATTGTGCATACTTGCACAGACACTTTTTTTTCCTGCAGATTACTGATACTACATAATATCTGAGCCGTTGAATTTATGTTCTGTCCCTAAATGCTTTATCAATATTACATGGTTGCTGTTTGTAGAGGGATGCTTTTGTAATGTAACTATAAATTACATTATGAAATGAATTATAAGCTCAAAGCATGGTGGTAGCAGATAAACATATAACACATAGAATAGGCACGGTCAGGCTGAGGAGCAGGCATCCAGGCTGTTTATTGTGGCTCAAAGTTGCTGTAAAGCCTGCTGTCAGAGAGGTATAATTTTATAAATAGTAATAAATATTTATAAAGGCAACTTGAACAAAGTGTACCCCCCCCAGAAAAAAAAAAACAAAAACCTTTACTGCCACTTGCACCAATTTATTTGCTGTAACGCGAAGAATCCCGAACAAGCCCCGGTACCTGAGGGCATTACGTGCACAGCTCTGCACTGTGGTTCACTTCCACTGCCTGCTAGGAATAAGATCAGCCACTCTGGGCTTCTCCTCAGCTGCCTCTGAAGGCAGCTAGCCCGAGCATTTCTCTGTTTTTACCTGTGTGTCCCACCCGGGGCAGAGAGCAGCGGGGTTCAGGCGCCGAGGCGAGCCGCGGTTGGCCGGATCCCTGGCTGGCTGGTGGTGTCCAGCATTCCCACACACCGGCAAAGAGAGAGATGAGCAGTGCTCTCTCTGCCTGCCTGCTGTGTGGTGCCAGATTTGTCTTGCTGCCAGCATCAGCCAACTTACTGCTGAGGGTTTGAGGTTTTCCCCCCCCTCGTTGTTGTTTGCATGCACTTCTAGAGCTGGGGAAGGTAGGGAAGGAGGAGGGTTATCAGCATCCCAGAACTAGTGGAGTGATAAAAAAAAAAAATTTAAAAAATATCAGAAGCTTTCCAAATAGAAAAAAAAATGGTTTGGAAATGTTATTACTGCAGTTCATAACCCAGTGAATCTGTGAGAGGAGGAAGAAAATAGAAAGGGAACCAGGAAATTAATAGCAACAAATCAGATAAATGTGTCATGGTTTCGGCTAAATATAAGTTAAGACACTGACGGATATAGAAATTAGACACTAAATATCTATTTACAGCTGTCACTTTGGCAAAGAAATGGTCTCAGCCCGTGGGGAGCTGAGTGCTGTGACCCTCCCCAGCTCAGGAGGGTGAAATCCATCCTTTCCCTGAAGGGCAGCTCAGCCCTCACCTCCAGTGCCAGGGGGCTGAGTGGTCCCTGCTGGGGCCAGCACAAGGCTAGGTGGGCTTGGCAGCAGCACAGGGGCAGGGGACAGCCTGGGCTGTGCCATACCCTGAAGGTACTACAAAGTTAAGTTTGTTAGTTGGCTTAAAATATTCTCTTGCCATAGTTACCAGCAATATTGCTGTAATGGTTGTAGGAGTAGGGTGAAACCTAAGGAGAACAAGGATTTAGGGTGCTTGGGCATTTCATCTTTTCACATAGGACAAAAAAAGTCACTCTGCTTCCCAGAACTGAATATTGAAAGGGTTGGTTGTGGAGTAGGTGCAGAATTACTCATTTATCATACTTTTTAAGTGATATTTACAAAATTTCAAGCAGCATTTGTCACCAGATACTATAATCCAGGATTCCAGTGCTTAAGTGTGGCCAATAAATAATAACATATTCCCTTTGTTATGACAATTATCTTCCTCTATTCTCCCATCACATGTCATTCTTGCTAGAAAAAAATGTTTTCTTTCTTTTTTAAAAAAATCTCCTGTGTCAACACAACTGAGATTCTTCTACCATCTTTAGCTAATTGTGAATTGCATGCTAAGTGCCTACTTACCTCTCCAAATTGCAATGATTAGTCTTGCATGGTTTGAAAACCTATTTTAAGCAGGGTACTTCAGAAACAATTCAACCACAGGGGGGAAAACTCTAGGGGCAGTGTTTTCAGATCTTTGTTCCATTCCCCTTGGATGCAGCTTTGAGAATCATGTCTTTTCCATTGCAGTTCCTTGTTCTCCCAGAAACACCTTTTCCTTTTCATGCTGTTGCATCTGAAATGTTTTAAATTTATCAGTGGTGCTGGTTCTTCTGCTGGATTTGTCAGGCTGTGGAGCTCCTGGTGGGTCCTATAAAATCATCTGGGCTCCACACAGAGCAGCCTGTGGTTGTAACTCGGACCTGGTGCTACTCTGCATTTCAGAAGCCCCTGTTTAAAATGAAGATATGGGTGGCTTCCAAACTAAACCAGAGTGAAAATTCTCTAGCTCATCTGGCACATCCTTGCTGTTTTTCTAGAGATTTTGTCAAAATCCTAATGCCTTTCCCAAAGAAAGTAAAACAGATGAGGAGAAAGCCCTTCTAAAACCACAGACCTGAAAGCTGCTGTGGCTTGAGAAAACATTCCTTAAAGTCCTGTCCTTCAGGGTTTTTGTCACTTAAACTCTCTCTGAAGCCACCCGGAGCCAGGACTGAGCCTGGGCTCAGCCTCCAGGAACGTGAGCAGCCAGTGGTGCTTGAAGAGAGCCCATTGCTGAGTGTATCCCCCAAACCAGGTCCATTCCAATCTGGCCACACCCAGCAAGCACAGACCTGGCTTCCCCTCGGGTTTTATACCTTTGTATTCACACCCGACTTTGAGCTTCAGCAGAGGAAATGCAGATCAATGCTCTGAGGTGTTCTCTTCACCTGCTGTCCTGAGATGCCCTGCAGGACCCCCAAGAGCTGGCAGCTTGTAAACCTACAGCAGTTACTGAACATAAAATAACCCACCAGTGAGTTAACAAAACACGAATTAACTTTTTGTGTTCTCCATTACTGATGATGGTCCTAATGTTTTCAGTCCAGGAATATTAAATGCAACCTTTCATAATCTTGATCAGGTCCAGTTTTCTACTGAGACATGTTCCCGTGTGCTATTTTTTGTTTCATTTAATTAAGTTATTTTGGATAAACGCATCAATATTTCTGTTTCCTAATCAATCTTAAAGTTGTTAGAGGAAAGGCAACCTTGCCATACATCCTCAGTAATGCCAGGCTTTGCAAAGGAAGAAAAAAAAACATTATGAGAGAAGGTTATTAAAATATTGAGTAAACTTGTTTCTGTTAAAGCTGTAATTGAATTTTTAAAGCCCTGGCCCATTTTAAACACCGAACTTTAGTTTATGGTTTGATAATTCATTTCACTTTCATTTTATAGGTTTTATTTTATAGCTACTAAATATCTATGGGCCATCCCATGTTCCTTTTCCTTCCTCATTGTGAAATAGCATATTTAAATGGAGGATTAAAAATAAAAATCATAATGCCAAAATAGATGTGGTATCAATCAGTTCCCAGATAAATGTACTGTATCAAGTGCTTGTTGAGATTCAAGAGTATATTTTTCTGGTCTGCTTAGCTGAAACTGCAGTCAGATCTTCGCAGAGTTGGAGAATAGAAAACTTTAATTGGTTGTAATGACTATCAAAGAAGAGGAAAAATTCCATTGTTGGTCCTAGAAAGCATCAAAACTCTTAAAGTTTCTTTAGTGTAAAGGTCAGGAGTCCAGTACTGGATCCTGTCCTGAGTACAAGGGGGGATGTGTAGCCATAATAAGGAGAGTTTTTGGTTACAAGTACAGCATTTAAAATATTTAATTTCAGTACCTGAAATGACTCTTTACTGGAGGATATGAACTGTGTACCTAAAAGTTGAATTTTCCAGCCTGAATTTCACACAGCTCAGCATTAAATTAGGCAGTTACTTCTTTCTTGCACAAACCAGGTAAAATATAGCCACTTGTCCACTGGCAAGGGGCGCTCTGTAGCTTTGGAATACCCCACACTGCAGTAAATGTGGTTTATTTAAAAAAAAAAAAGTATGATGAATCAATGTCTTTGCTCACTTTTGCACCCTGGGGTGATCATTTCCAATAATAAAATGAGTATAATGTGATGTGCCCTGTCAAAGTTAAGGAATCTCTTCTTGATCACGCATCTGTAGGTAGAATATTAAGTTGTGGGAACACGATATACAGCCAAATTATCCTGGTGATTTCATGTAAAATGCATGGTTTTTTAGCCAAACCATCATGTCCTGTGAGTGCTTCAAATGCAAAACAGGCTGTTTAGAGAGGCTACCTCAAACTGGCACTGACAAATGATCTATATGCTGCAGAGACCCAGAGCAGTACAAAGACAGGATTTTACTCCTCATCACTCTGCCTTGTAGAAACTCCAGATAATTTTTCAATAATTCTGTGTCATGCAAGAGGAGACACAAAGCTTTATTTCACTTTTCCACTCGGTGCCACTGTAGGTCAGTGAAAGTCTGGGAATGTGTTTAGGCTGGAGGATGGAATAAAACCTTGAAAAGGGTTGCAAAGGCAGGTTAGTATAGAGGTCACCTATTTGTACACTTTGGAGAAAGCCCAAACAAATGAAATTGAGAATAGTCCATATTTCCACTCAACAGGAAAGAAAAGAGAGAGACTGCACATCTTTCATTGTCCAAGAGGGCAGTGAGTTCACTTGGTGTCTGTGTGAAAAAGTGACAACTGGGGCACTGCTAGGAAAAGAGGGTGAAGCTCCAGTGTGAAATAAAGTTGATGAGTGTGGTGCTGGGATGGGGAAGGCAGAAAGACAGAGTCACTAGCTCTGGAGCCACAAAAGCCCCATCCAAGCTGGGAGAGGATCTCTGAATGCAGTCGTGGCCTGGGCCATTTTCTCTCACACCAGTCAGAATTTGAGCCCAGAGTTTCTGATGAGTCTGTAATAACACATGAGCTATGTGTGCCTCTGTACAGCCTGGCCTGGAGCAGGAAATCCTCCCATGCTGCCCATCATGGGCCATGTTCTCCACGACCTCTGTGTGTGCTGCCTTTACAGATCCTTCTGCTTTGCCCTGTCATTTGGGTAGAAACTGTCTTAAACCCTAGAGGTTTTCTAAACACGGGTGTATAGAGTGTTATGGGGTGATTTGATCTTTTAGAGGCTCAGTTTGGTGCATTTGGAAAGGCAGGTGAAACAGGCCTCGTGGCCTGGAGGGATCCAGCCCTGCTACAGGAGACCTCCTGGACAAATAATTGAAAGCATCTTGGGCATTACAGCAAAAATTGGGAAAGATTTGTTGTGATGAGATGGAAAATAAGCTGAATAATTGCTGCAGTATGTACTGGTATAGTGAGACAGGAATGTGACCATCTCATGGAGGTGTATCCTTTGGCACATGGGTGCAACCAGCAGGAATTACAGGACTTCTATAAGAGTGTACAGGTGGAACATGCAAAAATGAAAGTATTGTCTTCTTTGAAACAATTTTTTACTGCAGTCTAGCAGCTGGATCTCTTGGATTATTGCAAAGCCCCTGGCTGAATATTTTTACCATCCCCTCTTTGTTTAGCTCAGTGCAGGACTGTCTTGCCAATGCTCAGACAAGCTGTCCTTGAAGCCCCCTGGAGACACTCAGGCACGTGCCCTTTCCAGACAGTCCAGTGCTTTTCAATCCTGGTAGAAAACCCATAAACTTCTCATGATGTCTATTCTAACTCTTCCTTCACTGTAGATTCAATTTCTGTAATGCTCATGCAAAGCTGAGCTCCCTGTCCCTTTGCAACAACCCTTACAGCAGATGAAGGGATGTTATCACATGTTCCCTCAGTTTTGAGCCCTGCTTGTATTTAGATCACATTCTTTAGCCTGTGCTCATCACTTTGCTTGGACTGTCACCTTTCTGGTAGTGAGGTGTCCAGAGGTGGCCACATTCCTCCTCCTTGCCCACGTGGGACAGAGCAGTGAGGTTACTGGCACATTTTACAAGCTTTCTTCCTGTTTGCACATCCCAGAATGATGTTTGTCTTTCTCATGACAGTATGAAATTGCTGACTTATGCTTGGTTTACAATCCTTGCTGTTCCCCAGGCTCTGTTCTGCAGCACAGCAATGTAGGCAGTTCTTTTCCTTTTTAAGGCAACTGTTTACTCCTACCTAAGCATAGGATTGTGCAGCAGTGCTTCCTGAATTTCACCCAAATCCTCTTTGTACTGTTTTCCTGGTTTGTGAAGGTTACTTTGAACTTCCATCCTGTCCTCTGAAGTGCTTGTTAGCCCTGACCTGTTGTGGTCCCACCATCATCTGGTGGACATTTACAGAATTTCTGTGGAAATCCCTTACCTCTGCAATATAGGTGCTTGGAGTAGATCAGAAATGAAGCTCTGTGCACCCCAAACTGCACATGTGCCCCCACAATTTTTTCCCTCTCAGGAATCCATGAATATCTTTAACTCTGACTCTTCATGGTCTGATGAAATACAGAGGCAGCTTCTTGAGCTGCCACACATGACCCATGTGGGGACACAGAGAAAAATCTCTCATGTTTTCAGCAAGCACATGCTGGGAGCACTGACAGGCAGATCACACTGCCTTTAACACTATTTGTGAGCTGGGTAGGCACAAGAGTGATTTGTTACCTCTTCCATCAAATGTAAAAAGCTCGTGGCAAGTATTTTCTAATGAAGAGGAGCCCGAGCACTTACGGACTCCTTTGCTGACTGGCAAAGCTTGACAGCAGCTCCCCAAACAGCACTATCCCAGAAAAGATGTCAGAGAAATCACTGTGCTTTTTAAACAGAGAGAAAACCCACTTGAGTGTTTTCCCCTCATGCTTTTAAATAAGCTGCTTCCCAACAGTGGTTGAAATGTGGTCGCTTCTCGGAGGTGCTGAGTAGAGCTGAGAGGGAGGGGTTTTGTCTAAATTACTCTTATAAGAAAAAGACAAAATTAGATCTCTACCTTATTTCAGGAAGGTGTCAAAGGAATTCATAGTTGTCTTGAAGTCAGCACTATTATTTCTTAGCTAACCACTACTCACATGAGGTTTTTTGGGTTTTGCTAAGTTTGTTTGGCTTGTTTAAATCCTGATCAGGCCAGATAGAAGGCAGCAGTGACGACAAATCATCAACTTGGTGAACTCTTAGGTAGGCTCTCCCTAGAGTATAAAAAACCTCAGGTCAAACTCCTTCTGCTTGATGATGTTTCCTTCCAGCTGGAGGGAAACAGGTCTGGCAGAAGAGATTAAGAGCTTGTCCTACAGGAGCAAATAAGTTGGTGGTCAAGGGGGTTGCCTGGAATCTTTCTTGCTAATGCTTCTCTGAGATTCTTTGTAAAGCTCTGTGATTTGGACTAGTGGAAAGTTGGCCTGGAAGTGTTAAAGGCTGGGTTAGACAGGGTTCTGGGCAACCTGGTCTCAGGGAAGTTGTCCCTGGCTGTGGAAGAGGGGTTGGAACCAGATGATCTTCAAGATTCCTTCTGACCCAAATCACCCAAATGATTTTAAGGAATGGTGAAAATTGTGAAGTCTCAAAGTTTTGTATAAGAGGAAATATGTTTCCTGCCTGAACACATGCAACTACAACTGAAGAAAACGTGAGCTCCAGGAGTTCAGCACCCTGAAAATAAGACCTGATGTCTAAATGAAATTGAACTTCAAAAAGAAAAGTAGTTTTCTGGCCCTTTTGGAGCCAAAACAAAGAAGTATTTATTCTATTTGATCAGCTATTCACAAATGATGCCTTTGTATCTTTAAAATAACTACAAACCAAATTTAAAACTGGAAGCTCTCATCTTTGATGTTATCTGCAGATAAGATAGAGCTTTGAAGCACTAACAGAGGCTAATTGGAACAGAATATCAATACAACTGAAAATTAATGGGAAACACAAGAACTGTTTGGAGCACTGTCATTCTAAACTGGGACAGTTTCTTTTCAAATCCTACAGAATTTCAGGGAAAAAGTGCAATTCTCTGGGCTGTAGATAAAAGGGGAGAATTTTCTGATTCACTGTACCGTGGTACTTCAAACACAATCAGAAACATTAGTTATTTGTTGTATTGTATTGTATTTGTTGTATTGTATTTTAAGTATCAAAATCTTTCCAACATGTAGCTGGCTGAAATGAGAGGGAGGAAAATGTGCCACAGGTGAAATAGCATCAAATTCATGTTTGTACTTGAAACAGGCTCTTTCCCCCCCGTTTTGTTTTGGGGATGGCATTGCTTCCCATCCTGAGATTGAAAATAATTTGTTAAAGTTGCCAGAGGTTCAGCTGGCTCCTGGTGAGAGAAACCATGGAAGGGCAGAGCAGAGTGGAAATGTGTTTTATTTTGGGGAGCAACTTGCCTGGATGTGCTGCTTTGCCCTGTGGACAGCCTCAGACCCCACACTGGGATGAGGCAGTGGAAGTGAGATGAGTGTTTGTATCCTCACTCCCAGCAGGGTAAGAGGGCAGTGTGCTCTCTAGACTTGTCTGAGAAACCCACCCAGTAGTAAAAGGAAATGATTCCTGTTTAGCTTAGCCAAATACTCTGATATTAAGAAGTGCCAGAACTGAGGTTGCTGAGGCAACCTTATTTGCACTCCCTCATTCATTAACATATGAGGTGATCATATGATTGAAGCTGCTAATTCTTATTTCATGCTGTATCTTGAGTTCAGATAAGGATTTTATCAAAACCACTTGTCCTGCCATGGAAAGTCTGAGGACAGGGTCTCAGAGTTTTCCAAACACTTTACCTGCTTTGCTAGAAGTGTGAGGAGAAAGCAGAAGGTCAGTGGCCATTCTGAAGAAAAATCTGTCAAATGTGAATAATATCTTTGACAAGAACTGTGTTTCTGTGAGGTCCTGGCATGGAGACCCTCTGCCTTCTTGGGGACAGCACTTCACCCTCTGCTCTCTCACCCAGCCTCTGCATCCACAGCCTCATGAGCCCAATTCTCTTAGCTGTGGTTCTCACATTAGGCAGCATCTTTCTGCCCAGATTGGTGTCCATGGACTTCCAGGGACCAGGCAGCTCTTTACCTCCTGTAAAGCACCACCTCTCCTTGCCAAAACTGCAACTGAAAACACTGCTGATGTCACTGCCTGCAGTGTTTCAAACCACTCACCATGGCTGTTCAATTTTCACCACTGGTTTGCTACCTCAGTAGTCATTAGTCCTCAGCTAATCCAGCAGTGGCTCTAATTTCAAATATTCCCTGGGTGGTAAAACACAGGATTTATACATTTTTGCAAAGGTGTCCTTTTGCTGTGCAGTTTGGATGACAAGCACTCTAACACTTATTCAGCTATGCTTGGTCTTCTTCTTGAAAGCAGAAGATATGTCTTATCTGTAGAAGTGGAAAGTTGTACAGTATCAGCAGCTTTGGGTTTAATGCCTACTGCTTTTCCTTCTTGAGAACTTGGAATTTTGCAATCCCATTAAGTGCCTGTATTTTCCAATAAATATTCTGTGCTGTTGCTGTATTTCAGTTGTTAGGTTTCTCAGGGGAAAAAGGCAGTAAAGAAAGAAAATGAATAAATAAACAGCTCAAAGCCTTGAGTGTCCAAAAATATTGCAGTATCTTGATTTGAATAATCGAAAATTGCAACACTCTATTTGGGTACATTTCATCACATTGAAAGCTTTGCATGCAAATCCAAACCCTGCTCTTCCCTCCAAATCCTTGGGATATTTTCATTGCCAATCTTTTTCTATTTTGTTGGTTAAAAAAAAAACAACAAACAAACAGAAAACCCAGAAAACCAAACTTATTTTTTATTTACAAATAAAGTTAACTTGTATTTTATGCAAAAAAATGACCCACCAAATAGAACAGGGGGATTGTATTCCCACATCTTTGCAATTATTAAAAATCCCTTGTTTTTCTTGTTTTATTTAGCTGCAGAAGCACGAGAGATACCTACATAGGATGCAGATCTATTTCAGAATATGTTGAGCTGTATTTCTCTTAGTGTTAGCTGGAAATACTGGAAATCTAAGTTAAAACAGCAACAAGACCCCTGCTCCAATACTTTACTGGAAGCTGGACTTAGAGAGGACCTGATGCCATCATCCCAAAAGAGAGCATTTTAGTGGACTTTTGTTTCTACTTAAACTCCAAAAAAAGAAAAAAAAAAAAAAGCCATGGATGAGCTTAGTCTGAGTTCTCTCAATATTTGAGTATGCCAGGAGGATTTGTTCAAATTACATCTTTGGTCCAGATCTGTTTCTTTCCATGTCTGATCACTAAATCAAAGAAAATATCAGAGAAATTTGAAGAATGACGGGGAAAGCCTCATTCCTAGCATCTAGCCAGGCTTTGGTTCTTCACACAGGCTGTTCTCCACAGTCCCCCTCTGCCTAATCCTCTATTTCACACCTCTGTTCCCTGTAGTTTGTGCCATGATATAAAACTCTGCTGACCCAAAGCACCCTGAAGAACCAGGGAGCACTTTGAACATCCTCAGATGTGCCCAAACACAGGGAGAAGAGCCCCACAGGCATTGGCTGGATGGGGCAGTGGCACAGTGGAGCCTGCCACATCCTCAGAGATGGGAGGAGTGACGTGAGTACATCGGGGTGGGCAGCTCCAAAGGCTCTCATTGCCTGGCCCAGCTTGTTTGACAGTACTTAATTTTTAACATGTGGAAATTTCTGAAATATGCATCTTGAAATATCTGCTTAGCTTGCCTAGAAAGCTTTAATAATTAATGGAAATTCAGACTTGAGGTATAGTAATGATTTATATGGGGAGCTGTCTTTACACAATCTGCTCTCAAAGCTTTCTAGAGTATTACTCTTAGTGTCTAATTAACTTCCGAAGAGTGATACTGCTCCTTTCACTGCACTGATTGATCAAGGGCTTAACTGCAAGTCATATTTTCCAAGTGATTCCCCAGAGTCTTCGCAGCTCTTATGAGTTCTTGCTGAAGAATAGAACTGTCTTGGACACCAAGAACTACTTTCAAGTTTTCAGATATTACATCTTCCACGTCAGGATGTTCCTGTTGCTGTTTAGCCCCTGGAGCCACCTCACAGAAATTTCCAGTCCTTAGATATGGCTTTGAGCGATGTGATCTAAACATTTTCCTTCTGCCCAGAAGCAGTTCTTCATAGCATATCTTTTGGAGCATGTTCCTTTCACTTTTTGAGACTTGTGATGATAAAGATTGCACTAAAATACACTAAAAATTCAAGTAACTAATAATGATTTAGAGCTAAGATGTCATATTGCAAGTCCCAGCTATCAGCTAAGGACCTTGAAAAGGCAGAGTCACTCCCTGGTTTAACCATTTGCATGCTGAGGAGTCTGTGTAAATCAACTGTAGAGACCTTAGGATGATAATAATTGTACCATGTCTGTTTTCAGGATGTTGAGTATTTAATGTGTTTAGATTAGAACTCTATGAGAGTGAAAAGAAAAGCTGGCAGGACAGTGGACAGGGAAGGTCTTATGAACTTTAGGGTCTGTTCTTCTGTCAGTAAATTTGCTGTCCCAAGTAATACAAACCCTTAGAGAGCCATGGATATGGGAAACACGAAGTGCAGACAGCTCTTTGACTGACTCTCCTTTTAAGAAAAGATCAGGTCTCTTTGCAGAATCGTTTTTAGAGTCACCAGAGGATGGTGGGGGGAAATGTACATTTTCTCAGTAGTTAATTATCTGTTTAAGGCCTTTTTGTCCCACCACTCCCCTGTTCCTTGCTCGTGACCTCAATGGATCTCTTGGTTTTTGACACAAGTTGCTTTGTTATCCATAACCAAAGTGTTTTAGAACCACCTTCCTACCCATGGCTAGACTGACATTTGATATTGACAGCTCATGGTCAGCTGATGCAAACCCTGAGGAGGGTAAGTTCTTCCTGGGACACAGACAGGCTGCCCTGACCCCAGAAGATCACACCCCTTAAACCTCTTTTCAAATAGATCAGCTTCTACAACCTGCTTTTCTCTTAATCAGTCCCTCCCCATTTATGGTGATAAATCTTGTCCAGTACAGGCTCTTCTTACAGCAAAACTGGGTGTGCCATGTGTTCCCAGAGCAATTTCTTTAAAAAATTTATTTTATCTTTTTTAAAATCCTTTTCACAAAGTCTGTCCCTTCACCTTGCACCTGAGGGCTGTGCAGTGATGGAACTGTCTTCAGGGTCTGTTCAGACTCATCTAAAACTGAGAGCCACCAGCTTGAGAGGATCTACATTCTTGGGATCCAAATATTCCTCTGATAGAATTAATGGCCCCACCTTTTAAGAAATTAGCTATACCTCCATTTCCTCTTTCCATCCAAACAGCATTTCTGGTACTAATAACACCAGCCAGAGCAAAAGAGGAGATAAAAGCTCTGGTGGCAGAGTTCCATGTGTGAAGGAAGGTGTCATAATGTCTCGGAGGGCTCATCCAAAGTTTGTACCAAAATTAATGACTGGCTTTGTCATTTAAATCACTCCAGAACCCCAATGTATTTATTGGGAAATTTCATCAGGAAACAGCAAGTCTGAGAGCCCTACATTGGAATTTCTTGGAGTATTTGATTTCTCTGTAGCTAGAATGAGGATACTGAGTGTATCTTCATAAGTTACAAGCAGAGGCTGATAACTGAATTCAGGCACTTCATGGATTTTTTTTTTCTCTTTCTTCTGTGGAATTATGTTGTTCAATTTTCAGCTCATTCTGCTCAGGTGTGAGTGACTTTGGGAGCTGCTTTGACAAATGCCTTATGCTGGAATTCCCCAAGGAGAGTTGCACAGGGACAGATGCACATTGTTGGTCCAGTATTTCTTCCAAACTGAAGCATTAGGACTTGATGCAAATTATATTAGAGATATTATGATCTTGCTTCAACTAGATTCTGCTCTACTTTACCAACAGGAGGGAATGCACATAAAGCATTTAATGAAGAAATGAGGATCTTCTCCTTTCAGTTATTTTATTCAAAACAATGTGAAAAAGTATAATTTTGACACCTGGATGTTGATGCTTCATTCTCCTGTTTGTACTATTGTTTTCAGAATGAGGCATTTTGTTGTGATAAAAAAGTGCTTGGTACAGGTGGAATATAAATACAATTCCTTGTAGATGATAATGCTTTGTCCAAACAGGAAAATGTAACACTGGGATTGTCTGGTGCTTCTTTTTGGCCTAGTACTGCTCCTGAAGAAGGATAAACCAGGGTTAAATTTTCTGCTGGTTTTGTAAATCTAGTCTCTTGTGAAAATCTCACCCCAAATCAGTGACAGAATTAGTGAAATGCACTCAAAGAATTGTAGGTGTGGTTCTTATGTGTCATATCTTAGCAGGATTGGTAGAAACCCTTTAAATCTGTATACCCTAAACCAAAAGTTTCCAAAATATGGCATGACAGCAATGCCAAATAGGCACCCAGTTTGCTATGTCCCTCTTTCTTCTTCTGGTGCTGTCTCCAACTCCTGAGCGACTACTGATAAAAAAATTGTGACCCCTGTGTCAATAGAAGTGGAGTTTGGGTAACAGTAAGTGTTAACTCCTGTAAGAAACTGATGTCTCGACAAAAATACCTGTATCTCCTACTAAGATGTCTTGTTTATCAGCCTGCCTCCCTCCTTGTGCTACAGGATAGAACTGCCTTGGCTTAAAAACAAAAAAGGTGGGTGGAAAACCCTTGCAAATGAAGGCACACAGTTGTCTTAGTGCACTTATGAATCACTTTGAAAAGCTCACAGTTCCTATTGCAGCAATTTTAATAACAAAACACATTGCCCAGACAGCCTGATGTTAAATGTGTGCAGCTCTTTAGAGAAGAAGGGCTGCAAACAGCAACATTTAAATTGTGGGGCTTCTCCAGGGTGAAGCTGCACAAGAGCTGATCAGTAAAGCAAGAAATCACTGCTGCTGCGTGTGCCAGGGAAGGAGGTAATGGGGAGGCTGCTACCTGAGGAAAAGGGCAAGTCCTCTCACAGATAAAGGAAGAGAGAGCTGTAAGAGGAGAAAACCATGTAAGGAAAGATTAGAATTTTTTAAAATGTGGAAAATTATTTAACATTGAAGTTGTATCTCAAGCCAGTCCTGTCTATCCCAAGACCACTGCACGTTTGTAACCTCAACTTTGCAGACCACACTGTTTCTCCTAGATAACAGGGATATGCAGATAGTAAGAGGCACAAAAATAAATTAGAAAAGGATTTCTTTAATGCTCCTAATAATGTATTTGGACATGATTATCATAATGAATCTTGTAAAAGGAATTTACTGTTTCCCCTTTTATATGATGTATTTCTGACCTTCACCTGCTTGATATGCGATTCCTATTCAGCGAAGGTGCCCATAATAGAGGGGCAAGAAGGATGATCAGAGTTCAAACAATAGGGTAAGAAATGCAGAGTAGTGGGAAAAAGCTTCCATTTTCCCATAAGCTGGGGCATAGAAGATACTGCAGCCTCAGCTCTACAGTATCTTATGAACAAACAAATTATGCATGAGTTTGCTCAGGGGACTACTCAGCTACTCAACAATAATGGGTAATTGCCCTCACAAACTTATCCTCATATCACTCATACACACCAACACTTATACTGAAAAGAAAAGACGTGAAGAACAAATTTCAATATAAAACACATTATTATTATGAAAATGACACATTTCCATTTAACCCTTTTCTAACAAAAAGAGCTCGCTGCGTTTCAAAGAAAATGGGGCTGGGGAATTTTAAACGTTAGTCTCAGTATTTTCCCTTGGAAGGCACACTCAAGATTGTTTTACTTGGCACATTCTGTACTCTTCATTGTAGCAAAGGCTTGCGGGTATCTAATGACACAATCACAGAATGCCATAGAAATTTGGAACAAAATCCCCATCTTCGATACAATTCAGCAGATTCACGCCATATGGAAATCCTGCTGTTTAATGTAACACCATTAAAAGCCACATATTGCTAAATTCATCTCTCAAAGATTTCTGCAAAAGTTGCAGGAACAATATTATTTCTGAGTTTTTAACCTTTATTCAGCCTCCAGCATTCTTAGGAGTCAAATGTGTGTTTCATAACTGGAAATCCAACTACTTCATATGCTGGTGATATTTTGATTTCTCAAACATACGTAGTAGTATAATGGTCTTGTCTCCTTCATAAAGAACTAGTAAGTTACAACTTGATCAATAACTGGGGAAGAGATGAACCATAGCTAGCACTCAGGGTCCTAAAATATAGATTAATTTAAATTTATTCTCTGCATCTTCACCCTGAGCATCTTATTCATTCCTTTTCTTTGTCATATACTTTCAGTTCTAAGTGGCAAGTTCCCTGGGTCTGAGATTGTGTGTTAACATTTTGAATTGCAAAGCTCTTTGGTATTTCTGGACTGCAAATGAAATCATTGATAAAGCTATTTGCTGCACAGCTACCCTTATGCATTTTCAGCCCATCCCTTTAGGAAAATCTTCTACTGAAGGCGGTGCTAAGGGCATGGAATTTGAGTAGAGAGAAGGTGGTTCTGGCTGCTATGTAGGTGCTTTACCAAAGCTTTACCCAATGTTTTCAGTGTCTGCATAGACCTCAGCCCTTCTTACTGGACCTCTCACAGGTGCAAGGATTTCCCAGCTTTATCTGCTTGCAGGAATTGCATCAGAAAGGACAGAGAAAATGGTAAAGAATCCATCCCCTTTTTAGGGGGTGTTTTCTCAAAATCCTGCTGAAATCTGAAGCAGTATTTCTACCCAATATGAGAGTGTGACTAGAGACACATTACAAAAATGGAGGTGGTGGTGTTTGCCGTGCTAAAAGGAGTATCTTTAAACTCAGAAGTACCTTGTGTAAGGTGTCTGTACCAGGAATCTCAGAAACACTTGGGAAGAGTCCTACACAAGCTGTAAACTGCCTTTTCAATCTGAACTTATTCCAGATGTATCCACTTCCTTTTCCATGCCTAAGGCTGGGGTAGGGATCATCACAAGAGCCAGCATCTCCAGGAGTGGCAGTTTCAGCCACGCTCCCCAAGAGCCAACATTTCCAGATGCTGAGCCCTCCTGAACATATGGTGATCACAGGTGTCTCAAGAAGGGTCAACATCTTTCTGAAAATATAGTACAGGGAGGATCCAAAATCTCTTCCAAGTCAGCAAGAATAATGGCAGGTGACTAAGAGCCTGAGAGGTTTTGCAGATACCTCTGTTATTTATATAATCGTGTCAGGGATGAGCAAGATGAGCTGGGTCCAGCATCTCCAGGAGATGACAGAGTAGTTTAGAGAGCACTGCGTGGACCTAAGTTAGCAAGAGAGAGGAAACATGGGGAGCTGTCTGTCTTCTGTCTGCAAATTCATGGTTTATGAGAATGTTGTCCTTGGTCTAGGTGGCCAAACTTCTGGTAAGTTTTCAGAAGTTGTTGGCAGCCCTGTAAATCCAAGATTTCCACTCGGGAATTGCAACAAGATAATTACTCTTGCTTAGTCAATACGAGCAAAGCAGGCTTTACATCTCTTTAGGGAAAACTAGCAGAGCAGCAAAGAGTTGCAAAGGAAGGAATAGCTCTTTTGATAAGATCAAGACACGCTGAGTAAGAAATTACCTGGCTGAGAGAGAAGGGTCCCAGATTTTGGCTGGTACATTTCTAGCAAGTAACAATGTGTCTGTAGTGGGAGCCAGTGAAGCTGCATTTGAGGGCTGTGATGACATTTGTATGTCCCTAATATATTTATAACTTAGAGTACCTGTGTGTATGTCTCTCATTTTTTTCCTAGTAGATATGCAGAGATTTAAACAGGTGAAAATGTGTCCACAAAGGACCATAAAGAAGAAAAGGAGTTATAAGGTAATGCAGCAAGAGCGCTGGTGCATGGTTATTGAAAGTAAAAATGGTTAACATGTGGAAAGAGGTATATAAATGACTGCAAGCCACTTTTTCAAATGTCTTTCCCTGTTGCTCTCAGCAATATCACTGAATGTGATCAAATCGTTTTTCCGCTCCTTTGGCACAGTACCTTCCTCAAGTTAACAGCCACCTTAAAAAGAGGGCACAGGGGCCACGGCAGATAATGCACGTTCTGTTGTGTGATTCTCAAATGCTCTCAGGGCTCTTCATGTGGGAGATTAAAGCCACTCACCACTGGTTTGCCTGTGTGAGCTCCCCAGGGGCTGTCAAAGCTCCCAGCCCTGCTCCTGTGGAGGCTGCAGGATGAGGCCCTTGGCTGCAGCTTTGGTAGCACCCAGCGTGCGTCAGAGCCCCATGTGTAAGCATTGGTATAGTTTTAATTTATTTTTAAGAACACAAAGATCCATGATTTAAATATTGTGAAATCCTGTATATATTTTGGCTCAGTCAGTCATATGCCTGTTTACTCACAGATTCCCCAAAATCTGCATTTCCTCAGGCATTCATGTCTTTCAGATTCTTTATGCTGCTTTTTCTGCCTCAGTTATTTCTTAACACCATGCTGCCAGCTTTTCCTTTGATCCAGTAGAATGTGGCCTTTCTGGTAAGGCTTGGGTTTGTCACACATGGTCAAGTGACCACTGCTTGATTCCTTCCCTGAACAGCCAACAACTTTTTGTCAAGGTGGAAAACCACCTTTCTGCTCCCTGCCTGCCTCCGTCCTTCTCTGTGCAAAAATTAATTAATACATCTAGTTGTGAGCAACATCATAACCACAAGATGAGGAATGACAAAGGAGCCCTGTTGGGTACCTGGCTGCAGCTGAGGAATGTCTGCTGTGTTCTTCCATGAGCAGGGTCAGAGCTTTTTCGCTTTCTGGCCAAAAGCTGTTTAACTGAAATATGTATTTAAATTTAAAAGGGGATTATGAAATGCTTCCCTCCTTGGGCCTTCGTGTAGGGCAGGTTTAGGATGCTGGATACCGAAAGGGTTAATTTTTGTGTGTATATTTCTTGGAAGTACCAGTCCTAGGAGCGCAGGTAGATTGATGAAGGATTTGGTTTCCCTTCCAGAGGACAGGCTCCCACCTCCCTAGCCAGGTCTCAGTCTCTCTGCACCTCAATTTCCTCACTGCAAAATGGGAAAGGCTCTTCCTTTCCTTTCTTTTCAAAGGTGCCATCCTCAGGGTGGGACCACGAGCTTGTGCTGTACCCCATGTAAAGGGATTCTGTTTTGGATTGGAACATCTTGATGTTAAGAAATTAAATTAAGGAGGTTGAATGCTTTTGTTTCCCTGGGCAACATGGGCTGCAGGAACAAGCACACCTGCAAACTTCAGTAAATGTGGTCTCTGCTGTCATTGAGAAATCTGTCATTGAATTCCCCTTTCCCTCTCTTACCAGAAAGAGTTTTATTTTAGTAAAAGTTTAGGGTACTTGCATTATCAAAGAGTCTGCAATCCTGATTAGAAAAATCTATTTAACCTGGTGTCAATTGGCCTCCTTGATGTGAAAATACACCCAAATCCTGGGAGAGAGGGCAAGCAGTGCCCCAGTCAAGCTTTCCCCAGGAATAACTAATTTTAGGAAGAAGCAAAGGAAAGCAAAGGCACGCCAAACAGTCAAAAACTGAAGGGAATGTCTCAGTGGAGCATTGAAGGGAATAGATGCTCATGCTGGTGATGAGATTTTGTTTTAATCATAGTGATAAACCTTTTAATTTTGGTGCGCAGTAACGGCGGCTTTAAAAATGAAATAAAGGGTTTGTGACTAGCGAGAGTCCTTGGTGTTGCTTCCAGAGCATTGCTTGGGCTGTTATTAAAGCCCTGCCAATGGTTTCAAGTGGAAGAGCTAATGTTTCAAGTGTTCATAAATAATTGTTTAATGTTCCAAGCACTTTAGGAGCAGGTTTTAAAAACTAGCCTTGCACTGATTATTTCCACTACTGTAAAAACATTCTTTTGACAGTAGCTTTGCCTGCTGCCTATAAAAAGGAGAAAAGAAAACAACTGTCCTTTGTGAGCTGATAGAGGGATGTATCTAGTGATGGACCTGTAAAATAACCTAAAATTAGTGCATACAAGATTAGCCAAAATTTGGAATAACTTTGTGGGGTTGCAAGGCCAGGGCCACATCCATGGCTGGTATTTGAGGGGTGATGATGGCCCATCTCTGCTTCTGCAGGTGCAGCAGGGGTGTGGGGGTCCCTCCCTGTGGCCACTGGATCCCAGAGAGGTTGTGAATGCCTTGATTTACCCATCCCTAGCTGTGACTCTTTAAAGCAGGGTTAGAGGTGAGGTCTTGTTGTTGTTCCCAAAAAACCCTTAATGCCTTCAAATACAGCCCAGGGAGAACCAGGGACTGGGCTTGGCTGACTAAATAACAAATGAAGTGACAGAACCACAGGGCCAGAAACCTGGGGAGGAGAAAGCTTGGGGAGAGGTGGAAGTTTTTTGCTGAGGTTGTAGCCAAGCCAGGGCAGCTCATCATGGGACACATCCTGGCCCTGCTCTGCTTCCCTGGCTCTGGGGGTGAGGAAGGGGAGCAGGATCTGACCTTGGAGAAGAGGAGATCCCGCAGCATCCCTCTTGTAACCCCCACGCTCTCAAGGTTTGACAGCAGAAGGAAACTGTGACCAGGAGAAAGTAAAATGTCCAATTTAAAGTGAGAATTTTGGTCATGTTTGCACTCAATTAATTGGTTGCTCAAACAAAGATATTTAAAAAAAACCTTTTAAACTTATTTTCTTTTCAAGCTGGAGGGAGGAGTAAGGAATTTTCATAAGCAATCATCCTATTAAAGTGAAATAGGCTAAAATACACATTGACTCCTAACTATGCTGAACACTCCCAGTAGTTTAGAGCCTTTCAGCTTGATCCCTGTAACTTCCTGGGTGTAGTCTGAATGCCTTTCCCTAAAATAGATGATGTTTTAGTGTTATTTTGCTGTTGTGTATGTCACATTCTTTTCTGATGGCTGAAATTCTATTTCAAATATTATTTTTCCTTAAATAAAGAAAACATTTCCTTAAAAGGATCCAGGCAATTATAAATATATATTCACTCATGAATTTTAAGGAATTAGAAATTTTTATTTAGTAAGAAGGGTTAAGAAATTTTGTGTTTACATATATTTTATATGTATTTTGGTATTTATAAATATCTATAGAAGACATCCGTGTGTAAGCCCGTGAAGGGTAGTCATAGAAGCCTCAAGATTTCCATGAATGAATGTTTTCAAGGTTGAGCCCTAGGTCTTAGCCCTCCTGCAAGGATTTAGTTACCAGTCCTTCCACTGCAAAATCACATTCCCCTTTGTTTGCTTTCATAATTTGAAGATAAAAAGCACAACTTTATTCCTGCTGTTCATTAGAACGAGACCACGCAGTAAGACTGGGAGCTTGTCCAAACACCAGTTACCACTCTGGTGGTCACTTTGTCGGGATTTTCTTTTTTCCTCTAGTAAACATGTCTTTAAAATTCTCACCAGTTATCTGGGCAGTGCAGTGCCTCTTCGTCAGGTGGAGAGAGTGGGTGAGGAACCAGCGAGCTGCCCTGCCAGGGATGCGCGTGTTGGGAAGGGAGGGAGGGGAGGGAAAAAAATGGAGAGGGGGTTAGAAAAAAGAAAAAAAAAAAGGTTTTGAGGCCAATTGTTTGATCTGAGGAATACCTGGAGCCAGTATCCCTGCTCGGCTGGGATTATTCCTGCTTGGCTGCCCTCTGCCGGCATCGCCGAACGGTGCAAAGCCGGGAAGCGGCCCCGCGCCCGGCTCCGCGCCCCGCGCAGCGCCCCGGGGGCGCCGCGGTGATCGCGCAGGAGAAATAACCCGAGACTGGATGGATCAAAGAAAACAATTACGCAGAATGGTTGACCAGAAGACAATTGGTTGATATTGAGTGAGAGGATTGCTCTAATTAATCCGAAAGATATCCCCACTGCTAAATGAGGTGAGGAAAGAGCAAGAGGATAGATTTAACTCCGGAGCCGAATACAGCTGAGGCAAGGGGGCAGTTTATGACTCAACACAGTAGAATTTCTGCTTGTAAATGGGATTGCTAGCAATTTTTTTTTCCCTCAGCTGCAATTTTCCTAACTTGCAAATGAATCTGAAATATCTAGAAATAATAGTGTCTGTCGGGTAAAATGAATGCGGGTTTTTCTTCTTTAAGGTTTTATTTTTAACTGTCTCTAGTAAAAAGTGCATTAGTCATATTTATCTCACTCATGAAAGAGCCTCTTTCTGTAACTCGTTTTGGATTTAACCCCTTTAGGATTACCCACAATGTCAGCACTCTCTCTTCTTTAGGACATCACTGAGTGTCCCTAATTCTTCATGGGTATTTTACTGACATTTGGGAGGCCATCCTGTGTTAAGAAGCAGCAGAATTTCACCACTGTCCTCTTTGTGGTCAAGCAGCCTTATCAATGCAGAGGGAAAATAAAGGGAGGGAGGGAGTGCTGCTTTCTTTCTCCAGCGTTTCCTTTCCCCTCCTCACCATTTCCATTTCCTCTTACACGTCTCACTTTGAAAGATGGACGATCAGTACCTGTGACCCTTAAATATCTTATTCTCTGCTACATTTACACGGAGAAGATTATTAAATCTGCAGATAGAATTAGAAACCAAACTAAATTCTTTTGTATTGATATAATCACGGGGTTTATCTTAAATGTGATGGATGTAACCCAGGAGCAGAGAACGTCCAGGATGTCTAAAAGGCAGACACTGTATAAGTATTTATGAAAAGATCTGTGTGCTCTTAAGATGTCACGCATAATCCGCACTGTGTGTCTCTTCAGTGTCACAAGCACATTTACATAGATTGTCATGAATTTCAAATTGCACCTCAAATCAATGCCAGAGTAAAATTATCTTGGAGCACAATGCAGCCTTCCTTTAAGAGTTAATCATCCAGGTGCTGGCCCTGCAGTGACACTCAGGGTGTCAGGTGCCCTGACACGTTCGTAGCACTTCCGTGGGACCGAACGCCACCAGAGTCTGGTGCCCCTCACACACTCCACGGAACACAAAGTGTGAAAATCGTGCATTACAAATGCAGCCATCACCTTAACTGGTGCCTCCAAGGCTACCACGTGTGTGCTTAGGGCTCTGCTCTGACAAACCATTTGTAAACATCCCTTGGGGACTTTGCTCCAACAGGTACGAGAGCTCTGATGGAGCATTTTCCCAATGCTGTAATGCTGTTGCCGTCATCTAATTGCATGTGCCTCAGTTGTGGGGAAAGAGGCCTTAAGTAGGCTGTTCTCTGGTTCAGTCTGACCACAAAAGGCTAAATACAGCCTTGCTCCAGCTCCATTGGTTGCCCACATCCAAATGGGATTAAGGCTTAGGCAGCAAGACCTTCTGGCTATGGAGAGACAACAGGAACTGGAGGTTTTACAAGGACCAAGCGGCTCAGGGTGATACCACTTGGTAGGAACATCTGGGTCATCTGATCCCAGGCTTCTTGCCATGTCCCAAGGCGTGTTGCATCTTTCAGAGAGGATAAATGCTTCCACTATGCCCAGAAACAGTATTTATATGGAGTAATGAGTTTATTTCTGGAGCGAGACCATATGGCTGAAGCAGTTTCTCGTGGCAGATCACCAGTTGCAAGTGCTGTAAATTCATGGTGCATCCCATAGTTTTGACACAGGTCTCTCCACTACAGGCCACCCTTCTATTCTGCAAATCCCTCTATCCAAAAGCAGGCTTCCAGCAAGCCTGGCCATTCAATCCCAAGGCTGGAATTACCACANGAGGGTGAGGGTGAGTTTGGGCCCATGGCAGTGCAGCAATGAGACATGTAAATGCCAGCAATGCTTTTTAGCATTTCTCAAGCAGGAGAATGGGCCAGCAGATACGTCGTGGAGCCTCGCCAAGCATGTAGGGGGACATGTTGTTAACTTGCTGGTGGCTGCTGTAGCCAAGAAACCGAGTAGCCATGTAGGGACTGTGGCGGGCGGGAGGGAGAGAGAGAGAGGAGCACATGTAGAAATAAGGCTTCTCACTCAACAAATTCTGCTGTTTGCATGCAGAAAAAGAGGTATTTTTGCAAGCAGGGACTTAGGAACAAGATGAAATCTTCCCACTTTTATCAGCAAGGCAGTTAGTGACAAGCACATGGTGAAAGGCTCAAATTCTGGTGCAAATTACCATGAAAATAACTGAACACACAGAAAATTTGGAATTGCAAATATCAGGAAGCCATGGCTTTGTGGGCTGACAGGATGGAAAAGACATTCATTCTAAGGGCTTTGAGGTGTCATTTAGTCTTCTGGGTGCTATCCTCCCTTCATGGGTTTGCTGCAGGTTGAGACATCCCCACTAAGAGAGACAAGAGGTATTTTATGTTCATAGAAGACACAAATATCCCAGGCACTTGGGACATCTAACCAAGTATGGAAACACTGCCCAGGACTGGGGGGAGCTGTCCTGTGAATGTTCTCCTGGAGATGAACCCTCTGCGTGCTTACTGCTTACCTGAAACAATGGAGAATTTCTTTTTCTTTCCCAATCCCACTCTAAAAGGTGCAGGGAGCTGGAAGTGCTTTGTTCCATCCTAAGGTAGCCACAGTTTGGTGGTAGGTGAAGTAATGACTATATATAGTCACTAAAGTGCCTTTGGATAGTTCTGGAGAACAACTGCTGTATAAATTTAAGGTATTATTATTATTAAGGTATTATTATCCCAAGTTTGCCACAAGTTAGAACGAGACTGCAGGAATTACCTTGGAGCAGCTAATACTGGCACAGTTGCAGAGTTTAAAGTTCTCTTTCTGTCAATATTGTGTTAATTTTATCTGGTGCTTTTGATTAAACAAACTAACCTGGAACAATTTCAGTAACTGATTTTCTAAATAGAAAAGGCACTAATAAGTGAACATCAAGTTGCACCCCCCTGGCATCCAGAGAAAGGAAAATCCTTTATGAACAAATCAGATGTGGTCACACTGAGTCCTAAACACTACTCAGCTACCATCATGCTGATTTAATCAATCCACACGAGGTAAAAGAGGTAGAAAGTGGAGAATAATACCTCTGATGATGAGATATTTTAATGAAATGCATTGGGATAATTTAGTGGGGAATGAAAGTGCTATGGATAAAAGTGAGTCAGAAAGCATGAAAAAACACTGAACAGATCAGAACATGTATAATATCAAACAGAGGTTGAACATCCCAAATCTGTGCTTCACAGGTCAGGGGATGAATTGGAGGTGATTTGGCTGTGAGCCAGTGGGGTCAGGGAGGAGCTGGTGCAGGAGTTAAATGATGGCTGTAGTCTGGGAATCAATGGGAATAGGTCTTTTGGGATTCTGCAGCTGCTGTATCCTGCTGGTTCATTAGAAATCGTGCAGGGAGAGCTCCTGGAGCAGGGACATGTGAGGACTTGGTGTCCTGCAAGTGTGAGCCCACAGACTTGTACTGCTGGCTGTGAAACAGAGTCCTTCATAAGAACCACTGTGAACTGAAACAGAATAAGTAGCTTTGCATCCAGGGGGCAAAGCAGATACCCTGGGCTCTGTGGCCCTGCAGCTCCCTCCTGCATGATCATCCTATCAGTGTGAGGGATGCAGAGGGGTGTTGATGCTCAGGGAGTAGGTGCATGTGCTGCACTGTTTGGACTGTGACCTGAAGGTAGAGAAGCTCACTGCAATTCCTTCCTCAACCTGAGACTGGTTTGGGACAGGTGTTTGGGAGACAAAGGTCCAGCCAAGATGCATGGTCAGATAATAAGATTTCAAGCAGAATTTGGGTAAAATCCCATGTGAGTCTGAGCACTTTGGGTGCTGGAAGCAAGAGAGGCTCCTTAGCCTGGTATGTGGTGTTGGATGTGTGTGAACAAAACACATTTTAATTGTCCCATCCTTCCTGTGCCATCAGATGTGCTGTTGACAGCTGCAAACAGGAACTTGTAAAAAGACAGAAACCAACCAACAAAAGACAAAAAGACAATTTAGTTCAAAGATTAAAACATATGCATCTCTATGTGTACTATTTATACAGGCCTAACAAATTACAAAGCAGGAAAACCAAGGGGCAGGTCTTGAATGGATGTTGCTTCCCATACCTTGATTATCCATCTGGAGCTTGGGTCCATAGTTTTTCTGAAGCAGCTTTATTTTTTTTTTTTTTTCTCAGAATGCATAGAAGGAGCAGATCTTTTGAGTAGGAAGGTGCCATTTTTACACAGTCACTGTTCAGACCATAGCCACACTTGAAGCCAAAAATAGAAAATATATTTTAGAACTTGTTAAATTAAAGAAAAAAAAAGAGAGAGAGAGAGGAAAGAAAAGCCTCCAGCAGAACTTTGCATTCTCTGACTTTTCAGACTTTCAGGTCTGCTCTCCTGATTACACATTTTCTAGCTGATGACATGCCATCAGCTAAAGATGGATTTTAAACACAAGTCATGTCAAAAGTTTCATTTAACCTCTTCAATATAACAAGCTGCTGATGGTTTACATTTCTGACAGTAGAGGTAAATTAATCTCTGATGGATGTTTGGAAGGGGGAGAGAAGATTTGCAAAGAGTGAGGAAGAAGTAAGATGGTAACTGGTAAAGGCAGTGGACATCTTCTGGAATGTAGTGAGTGGTGGGTGGCATGTGGGTGTGGTGATATTTCTAGATCTGCCTCTATAAGTATAGATGCATCACACTTGCTATGTGTATGTATGTGTGGTTTTAAAATAAAAATAGTTTTCCATTATACTGTGCAAGTCTGACATTTGATGAGGTAGAATATTTCCAGATGGGTTGGATTTTGGAGAATAGGGAGTAGGTTATGATTTGTCTAATGAAATGTTAATTTTTTGGCAGTCAGAGGGGTTTAGGGTAAATCAGTTAAACCCAAAGATGATTAAAAAGGGATTTGTGAAAGTTTGGAGTAGTAATTAGTATTAATTGAGGCCATCATTATTTTTTATGGTAAAGGTAGTATGCACGTGTAGTTGGACAACGAAAAGAACGCCAGGCTCGTCTTCCTTCGTTCCGGAGGTTGTGAAAGTTTGGGAGGGAGTTCTTGTTAGTAAGTAATCCCAAGAGACATAACACAGTAAAACCTTGACACAAGGAAATTCAGCCAGGAGACAGTTGATTTCTCAGCTGGGAGGTACTTCAGGAAGAGATGGCATCGTGCCGTCTCCACCAGGACTTGGTAATAATTCTCACTATTCATGAACAGATGTCTTTGGTTGGATTCCCTAGGTGCATTTGAATTCATTAAAGGATCTAGGGAATCAAGATATTAATTCTAAATTATTACATATTATAGATTTTATTTTCTGGAAGAATGGGAACATGGCAAAGGAAAAAAGAGGTTGTAGTAGAAGTGGTAAATGATGTCAAGATAGCATAATCACAGAATATTACTATGCCATTCTAGGCTATATTGTGTCTTTTTTTGTTGTTTTAACAGTGGCTATCTAAAATAGAGACTTTTAAATCTTGTGTGCTATGAGACCACAGTGGGGATGTTCAAAAGTGATATTTGTCCTGTTATTCAACTGGAATAAAGCGTTAGAACCCTGTTGAAATCAGTGAGGATGCCAATTTACAGCAGATGAGGATGGAAACAACAAACCTAAAGCATTATGCAATTCCAAGCTCAACTATTTCATGTCTAACAAGTAAGGACTGAATAAAAGGGCCATTGGGTATGTGCCATGTAGTTATTCTCACTGATCAGTACTTTTTATACTGGGACGTTGAGGGTTGATAAAAGCTCTCTGCTGAAGGAAACTGTACATGTTAAGAGCAGCCTGTAAACCTTCCTTTCCCAGACCAGCTACTTTAGAAAACTTTAGAGAGGATATTTTGAAACAGAACATCCAAAAGCTTTTCAAATCTTCATGACTAAAACTATATTCCATTACTTAGTTGCATTAACAGATGTGATTTTTGTCAATGGGAACTTGGCAGAAGAACAAATTTTATCAGTTAATATTTGTAAACTGCTTTGAGATCCACTGATGGAAGGAAACCTGGACTGAGAATAAGAAATGCCAACTACTGAAGTTTGTTTGCTGAATTTTCCATCTTTGAATCTATATTTATAGGATTTCTTAACATCTCTTTAATTATCGCCTTCCAATTTTATTCCTCTTTATTTTTTCCCTATTTCCTGTGTACAGATTGCTCTTTAGTCACTTTCCTGTTCATCCAAGATTTTTTTAACACAAAGAAGGGCCAGGTCACTTCAATTCTTACAGGTGGATTCAGCTGGAGTTTTCTACCTCCTCTTCCTCTTTCTAAAGACAATTTAACCCATTGTAGCAAACACCCAGGACACGTATCCTGATTGATATTAAAATATTGGTATGAAAATACCACACAGTGCCCTGTTTCAGAGTCCACCTCAAAGGAATATGGGTTTTTTTTTCAGTTAGTTTATAATTTCTCTGCTTTGATTTTATTTTACTTATTTTTCTATCTCCATTTTTCACAATGGACTTATAAGAAGAGAATCCTGGGCAAATGGCATTGCCAGTGAGAGTCAGTGAGTGATGTAGATGAGGAGCTGCCTTGCCCATCTGTCTCAGTGGTGGCTGCTCAAGTTGCAGCACATCTTCACCTTGCAAAACCCTTTGGTCATCCTCTTTTGATGAATTCATCAGCATGGTCATGGCTACCTCCAACAGATAAACCTTCAAGGGTACATTTCTTCTACTTGCACTTGAAAAATTTATGACTGGACACATTTTTTTACTAAATATTAATATTATTAGTAACATTAGACACTAAATATCTTTAAAATAGTTATTGTGGCAAAAGATTTTTAATTTTTTTTTGCATGTTCTTTGCACAGGCTGCATTATGTGTGGAGTTTTTAAACATATATTTTGCCTGGACAGGCATCTCTTCCAAAGTTGGTGTATGTTTTATTTCCCCCCAGCACTAGTACAACATATGTTTCAAGCCAGTCCTGATAATGTGTTTCAGTGGTATTCATCTGTGATATTTGTAGTGAGTTTCCTGGTGCAATTGTAATTCAGAAGTTGTCTGTAGCCCTGTGATATGTGCATAATTGTCCCTGTCCACTGCAACCACCAGCACCTCTTGTCAGCAGGATTGATGGTAATGTTTTGGTTCCCTTTTTGATAATTAATTGCTGCTCCTTCCAACAACAGGGGACTCAAGCAGAGCTTTTGTTGCTCTAAATTTGAAATCTTAAGTCTGTGGAGATGTTTGCAGGAGGTGTTTTCTCCGGTTCAACATACACGGTAACCACAGGTGTTGTATCATCAAAGAAAGAACCCATATGCTAATATAGAAATAACAGGCCTGTTTATTGTTGCACTGCATCACCATCAAAGCAAACAACAACAACCACCTGTCTTTAGCTGTATAATTAAACTGATGGGTCTTTATTCTGTGCTAAATGATATGGTAATATATGGAGAATAGGAAGAATCATCCTTTTAAACTTTTGAGATGTTTGCAGCACTGTTGAAAACTGGTTTTTAAAATAGTTTGGGGTTTTTTTTTAAACAAATCTGTTTCTAATAAAATGTTTTTTCCTGGTGTAGTTATGCTACACTTAGCACTTTTTTCCATGCTGGAAATGCATCTTTCCATAGCTTTGGATGGCCACCTGTTCTGGTATCTTTCTCTGTGAGGTCTTCAGTGATTCATCTCATTTCATTTTTATCACCTTTTACTTTACCACTCTCAAGGGCCCATTTTTTTGTTTCTTTCTGCAATTAAAGGCAAGCTCAACCCCAAAGATGGTCCATATCCTAACTGGATATCTGGCACATGCTTTTCTTCCTCTCTGTCACACCGCAGAGATGCAGCAGTGGTGCTTCCCTTCTGCACACAACAAAAATATGTTGATTCTTTTAAAACCAGCACAACACTGATGTTCCCCCCTGCCAAGTGCTAACAAACACCTCAGGATCTGAATATTGACTCCTCAGTGCTGGAAACTGCCAGGAATATGTATAAAAGCTTCCTTTGCATACAAGTTGGACTATTTGCACATTATACCAGCTTTGGAATGCCTTGGTCAGACCTTCACAGCCAAATCTGCTAGCTGACCATGTTTCCTACCAAAACCAAGCTCTAACAGAACATGACTACTCCTACAGTTACTTTAATTGGAGAACAAATTATAATGTTGTTTTCACAGATCACTCTTTCTCCAGAAACTCTTTTGACACAGAAACTTGCATAACTAGTGCTCTTAGATGAGTAATCCGAATCGTGTTTTCTTTTAAAAGGCCAATCCTAAGTCCCTTTTGCTATCCACCAGACCTGTTAGTGCAGGCAGAAGGTTGTGCTGGCCTGCAGGGATGTGTCATATTGAACCTGTCATATAGGACACGGCTCACAAAGAATTTGGAGCATTAGGAATTTAAGGTTTTTGACAAACTGGGAACTTTCGTTATGAATTATGTATTTTTGTTCAAGAATTAGTGTGCCCTGCTTTTTTAATGATGCCTCTTTGCTATGTCCTTATTTGAATATTTCGGTCTGATTAAAGAGGGAAGGTATGGCAGGTCAGCTGGGGGGCTGTGCACCTTTCCCTCTTCTTGCAGGGATAGAGAAAGGGGATGCCCAGCTTTCTGAAATCCCCTCTTTCAGAATTCAGCCTTATCCTTCTTGGCATGTTATCACTTATGCACCTTCCTATTGTCTGGGACTCTTAAGAAAAATGTTCCTGTCTACAGAGTGTGCCCCCTGGGCAGAAACAGTGCCACAGGCAGTGGGCTGGGATCTTCACCTTGGCAGTTGTGGGTTTATTATTCTGAGGGCAGTGGTTTGGTTTTGAGCAGATGTTCTTTTCTGCAAAGTGGTAGAAAGATTTTCCTCAACAAGCTGCTGTGAATGAGTTAATGCCAGGCAGGAGAGCTTCTTTTGGGGATGTTTTGTGGCCAAGGGTAAAGATTTGTTTATGAAGTTGGCAGTGTGAATTTTGTATCTGTTTATAAGTTCAGTCATTATAACTGAGCAGTAAAAGTGATTTTGTGCAAAGAAACCAATGTATGCTCAATGCTTTCTGCACAGGCAGGAGTGGTGGTCTGCAGAAGCCACGCCAGTCACTGCTCTTGTTTAATGAGGATTGCAGTAAACCTGACATTCCATGTGGATGCCCAAGCCACAAATTAGCCTCACTAGCCTGTTTAGGATTCTTTGATCATCTACACATAAAGTGTAAACTGTTTTACACTTTTATCTCAAATACCATCCTGCAAAATGCTTCGTTTTGTAGCACAGGTCCCCTCCAGACGACGTTCTGCACCTGTTTGCACTGGCAAATCTCTCCTCTACTTTTTTCTAGGACTCTGTTCTGTAGATTTATTTCTAATCATCCATAAATAGACTCATCTGTGTTAGGTCTGTATGTCTGAGTAAGGGAAGCCACATGACAGCACGCCTCACTTGTTGGAGCAACAGCAGATCTGGGGAGAAAACTTGGCTTCATGGGAGTGGATGGAAAATTCTCATTGAATTAAACACATCCAAAATCTCTGACAGCTTCTTCTCCAGACTCAGCTTCCTTGTGTGGGACGGGGTGAGCTGCACAGGCTTGGTTTCTCCTTCAAAATTATGGCTGGTAATACTCAGCTCTGCAACAGCTCTGGAAGCTGAAAAAATTATTAATTTTTTTTCTGTGAGCAAATGCAGCACATTTGGTTTGCCTTTTCTGGACAGTGGGTTTGCCCACTTTATTTTGTCAAATATGCATGTTATAGGAAGTTTAGGGAGATGGCATTGTGACCAGATAATCAGAGTCATTATGGACTTAGGCATGTGTTGAAGGGTTTACAGGATGAGTATTTACCTTTCATTATAGCGCTGGGCTAAAAGATAGTTTTTCAACTATAGTTTATCAACCATAATTTGGCAGTTCCAGCTTGTTTTTCTATTTCATGACATTAGTGAATGTAGTAAGTAACTGGCATTTATTGAAGATAATTGAGGGGAAACATGAAAAAAATTAAAAATTTTTTCCAGTTGTATTAGTCAATGAAATTATTTCTTTTCCTGATGCTTTTATTTTTAGGAAAAACAATAATGAAAATGTTCCCATTATAAACGGGAATCTTTCAAAATTACCTTTTTATAGCTTTGAGAAAACCCCAATGATTTCATCAGAGCATGACTGATGATACAAAAAATCTAAACCAGTGAAGACTAAAATCAGGCCTGTGATACAATTAGAAGAGCATTATGATTAAAAATGTATATGATGTTTAGGGTTTTTTTCCCCCAGGAGGGCTACAATTTTGACTGTTTTTTAGTAGTTTTAAACTGTTATTTAAAATGTTTTTGCAGGTTGGGATATGGTAGATACAATTGTGTGCTGCCTGTTTCCCCAGGCTGCAGGACAGGTATCAGTCCCATCTTCCCCCTCTCTCCACCTTCAGGCAAGACCACCTGTACTTGTCATATCTGATGGACACTTGTCTAATCTATTTTTTAAGACCTCCAGGGTCAGTCTCTCCATTCTCCCCAAGCAATCTATTCTAGTGCTTCCTTAGCCTCATTGTTCAGTAATTTTCCCTAATGTTTAACCTTAATCTTTCTTCCTTCAATTTAATCCTATTACTGCCTCTCCTCTCTGCCATGGGCATGGAAAATAGATTCCTCCCAGTTCTTTGCAGCAGCTTTTTATGTGTTTGACTCTGCCCTCCAATGCCCTGTCTGACTTGTTTTCTTAAAGCTAAGCCACCCCAATCCTCATTTCCTCAGAGGTCCCTGTGGTCTGTACCCCTGCAATGACTCTCCAGATTGCACATGGGTGGTTTTCTTCTTTCTCCAAACACATTTCTCAAGTTTTAGTGCTGAATTTTGTTAGCTGAGGAAGCCCTTGATGCTACAAGGTCTTGCAGAGTGGGAGAGTATTAAAGTGGGTGGGAGGAGAGGTTAAAAAGCCCCATCTCTCTGCAAGTCTGTGGATGGGTGTCCCCATCCCTGGAGATGTCACAGACAGTTCACTCAGGCCAGTCTCTCCTTGCCTAGAGCAGAGTGTGGGGGGTGTTTTGCATTTTTCTCCTTTGCAAAAGAGGTTTTAGCTCCTGGGATTCCTGGAGCAGCTCTACCAGGGCAGCCAGAGACATTCTGCACCTTCCTGCTCCCATTGCTCCCCCCCTCCAGGCACGTACCTGCCTCATGCCATGCTGAGGTGTTATTTTCTGCCCTCTCCTACAGCCTGGGCATATGGACCTGAAGCAGAAACTTACGGGTATATGCAAATGTTTTAATGATGCTATTTGCATATCTGGAAGTGATTTACAAAACGCTGCACATGGAGTTGCTTAAAACTTGGCACCAATAGTTCGTGGAGGATCATGGCACAACACAACAGAAACTGAATTTCAGCTGGTTTTTGCCAGCTCTCGCACTGCACTTTTGGCGAGGGCTGAAGCGAGTCTGTCAATGAAGGAAACGCCTGAGCCCTCATCGAGCCTCAGTCCTGCCCAAGGGCAAAACATCCCATCATGGACTGCCTTCCTCTGCTTTCCTGTCACTTCGGGAGGAGCAGCCAACTGCAGTTGGTCCTGGCGGTGGGAAATGCTCCCTCGAAACCCCCCGGGAGTGCAGGTGGGCAGGGGGGTCCTGGGGCCGAGCAGCCCAGGGAGAATATTCCATCAGAGAGCTGCAGAATGGCTTGTGGTGGAAGGGATGTCAAAGATCATCTTGTTCCACCCCCTTCCATGGGCAGGGATATCTTCCACTACCCCAGGTTGCTCCAAGCTCTGTCCAACCTGGTCTTGGAAACTTTCGGAGATGGGGCAGCCACAGCTTCTCTGGGCACCCTGTGCTAGGGATGAATTTCTTCCTCACATTAATCTAAATTTCTCTTTCAGTCTAAACCCATTTTCTCTTGTCTTTTGTGCTGAGATCTACACTGCTCTTTCAGATTTTGTTTATTTATTTGTTTTCCCTTCCTGGGATATGCATTTATAAGACTTGGAGGTGGACTCAATTTAAATATTTGAGTTTGAATCATTTTCAGAAACAGGGAAAATTTTACATTGATCTGTATAATTTGGTTCTAGCTGGACCCTTTTTTCAGAGCCTCTGCATTATGAATCAAATGCACCTTTCCCATTCCTATTTGTAAGAGCTGACAATGTCAAATACACATGCATTCCCTATGGAAATGTTTTGTGTAGTGGAGAGATGGCACAAACGAGCAGAGACACCCAAACCCTGCAGCATCACTCTCCTATAGTAAGCCAGTTTGCACTTTTTTGTGTTCACCTTTACATTTGCCACTTCTATTTCCTTTACTTTCCTTTATTTTGGATTTTAAGTTAGCAGTAATATGAGAGAGGGCATTGGAACTTTTGGAGGATACCTAGAAAATATGTGCTCGAGTCAAAAGAGAATCTGCTCTCAAGTCCCTGCATGCAAGTGCATGGTGAAGATCAAAATAATTTAGCAGAGCTGCACTCAAGCACACAAAAATTTTGTAGATTTTTTTTGCACATGAGAAGCTCCTTGCAGAAAGGGCTTACATGAGTCCAGGTGAAGACTGGACACATTCTTGGAGGAGGAAGCCACAGACTGCTGTAAAAAAAGGGAAATTGCACATGACTAAAACCAGAGTTAAGCAGTATATCAGGGAAGAAGTTTTAGTTAAGCTTGACCTGTTTATTGCCCAGGCATCTGCTTGTGTCTGGAGGTGGAGGCAGACCCAGGGTGAGAAGGACTTTTGCCCAGTCCAGCCATTTTTATGGTTGCTTGATTTCTTTGCCTTCAGGCAGAAAATTTGTGCCATCTCACAGGAAAAGGAAGGAGTAATCCAACATCATTCTGAATAGCATATTTAGGTACTCTGAGGGTAAACAAACCCTGTCTGCCCATGATGAAAATATCCCTTTCCCAAATGCCCTTCGTTGTGTGAGTGAAGGGCATAGCTGAGGGCCCCTGCATATTAAATCACAGGTTTCTCACCTACTTATGTCAAGAAACAAGTGGTTACAGCAGATGAGGGAAGTGCAAGGAAACAGCAAGGCAGGATATCTTGCAGTGCACCAGCCTCTGAGCCACTGCCAAGCATTTTGTCAGCTTGGTAAGGAAAAAAAACCTAAAAGAATTTTAAAGAGAGAGAGCCCAGTTCAGGGCTGATTCCTCCAGCTGCTCAAGGCTGTTCTTCACAGAAATATTTACCTGCTTCATCCTACTTACAGGATTCCTCATGTAACTCTGTGTCTATGGGATGGGGTGCTGTGGTGGGATACTAAAGGCCAAATATTTTCTCTGCAAGGAAACAAGAATCTCCTGATGTAAAAGACAAAATAATTTCCTAGATTGTCCCTGCTGCAGACAATGCACAGCTCCCAAACCACACACAGCATGTTTTGTTGCCATTCTGCTAACATTGCATGTACTTTATATTTTCTCTGCAATTGTATAAATAGCATATAGGAAGAAGGAGACTATTTAGGGAAAATACTAATTAAAATGAACAATAGAAAATAGGAGATCTTATGTTTCTAAAATTAGAGGCTGGTTATTCAGTAATAAATAGCCCTGTCATTATTAGTTTGTAGTCCCTCCTTTCTCTTGCCTGACACACACAATATCGCTGTTATCCGTGGTTTTCCTGTCTAAACATGGTCTCTTTCCAAAGCTCTGCATTGTTTGCTAGCCCTTGTTAAAATTCTGGGCTTATCTGGCAAAAGAAAATAAGGAGAAATATTCTTCCTAAACAAAATGAATTTGATGAAGGAATAAAAAGAACGTTAACAAAGGTACTTTCATTTGCTTCCTCTCGCTATTGGTCTCTGGTAATTTCAGAATGCTGGGAGCATGGGCCATGGTTTTATTTCCTCATAATTAGCAAGCATGTTGATGGGCTTGATGGCTTTGTTAGGAATGTGCTTGCTTAGCTTAAAGGGAAAGTTTGATTTGAACCTTGGGGCACAGTGAAGAATTACTCTGTGCAGGCTGGGGCTGTGCCTGTGGGGTTTGTGCCCGTGTGAGGAACGACCTCGATGTTGAGTTTCATAGCAAGGCTCCAAGCCAAGCCCATGAGCAGCTTCAGGACTTTTACATCCCAAGCAAAAACATGGAGGCAGGTTGAGTTTATGGTGTTTTAGTGTACCTAATGGGTACATTTTTTGGTTGATAATGTCTGACAGGTACTGGATCCCTGGCGATGGCAGAAATGTCTATTTGAGGGTGCAGTTAGGGCAGCTGTGCATTACCTGAGCTCCTCACTTCATGGAAAATCAACTCTTCCAGGAGCACCTACCACCACAAGGTTCACAAACTTGTCCTTCTGTTGGGCTTTGGAATACTCAGGAATGTGTCCTACCCACAGCAGACCAGTCTTTTCTTGTTTCTTAGTGCTGAAATTGTGTTGCTCATCACTGGATTGTGTTGTGAATCTGTTTGAAAGATGTTGGACTGAATGAAGTCACCTTGTGCTGTCATTGCCTCATTTCTGTTGTTGTCTGGAACAAAAAACAACCCCTGTGAAAGGTGAAAAAGGGATGTAGAAGGTGTAGGAATCCATGTTGGCTCAAGGTACAGTGATAGGGGAAACAGAGAAAGGAAAAGAATAAAATTCCCAGGGAAAAAAAATAAATATAAAGGAGGAACAGGAAAGAAAAAGACATGAACAGCCATAAAAATCCAATGCTGTCAGCTGAAAACCGGAGTGATTCTGTCATGTTAATGACAGGAAACCAAACCTCCACTGGCTTTCACTGACAGAGCTGCAAGCAGCTGCTCTGGAAGGAAGGTGACTCGAGCAGGAGTGAAACTATCTAAGACACTGTACACTTATTTTGGAGAGTGAGAGTGTAGTGAGGATTCATCTGTCATCATATCCTCTGTTGAACGTATTGCCCTTGGCAATGGGTACTCAATAACTAATTTAGCTTTTTTGTTGTTCAGTAGCAAGATTTTTGTGCCTAGCTCCCTTAGCTGTGATTTTTATCAGCAAAGAACAAACAAATCCCTGAATTAAACACCAGAATTTACGAAACACACATTTTGGTTCCCGATGCCACTCATCTCCTGGCATTTAATGTATCAATTGCAATTAGACTGCTTGCTAATTGTTTTTCTGGATCTCCTGTTTTCAGTCATAACTGCATATTAAGGGGAGGTGGTGATGGTAGTCAGAGCTTTCTGTTCTGCTAAATGAGAAGAAACTGAGCAAAACTTCTACAAACCCTGGGTATAAAGTAAAGGAAATATCAGCAGACTTTAGCACCCACTTGATGCTCAGCACAGGGCCTGCTGTATGTCAAGGTGCCAAGCCCAGGTCTGTAGTAGCCCAGATAAAGGGAAACCTACAGCTTTCCACAAAATAACATATGGCTGTGACACTTGAAACAAGAGCACTAAAATAAATTTTTCCCTTGCAAAAAAAATATTAAAAGTGCTAATAGATTTGTCCATATGAGCAAGTTCTTTTGAAAGACAAGTGTGAAAGACCCCATATAAAAGTTTACATGGGGCTTAATTTATTTAAGTTGAGGGAGAAGAGCTGGCTTGACACTGCTGATGCACTGCTGTGGATCTGGCAGCTTAGGTAGTCCCAACCCAGTACTTTGGTCACTCAGTCATACCTCACTTTGCGTTCATCATTTCACCAGTGTAATATTGTATAATAAAAAGGAGAAGTTAAGATAGTGTGCACAGTAGCCATCAGCTCATATTTAGAGCCCTAAGTGAAGGAGCAGTAAAATCTTCTAGGAGTGTAAAACCCAGACAGCTTCCCCTAAACCTGCCTGTGGCAGCTCAGAGGGTGGACTCGAAACAAACAGCACATGGTGTGATATTGAACATTTCGTGATCACCTGCTAAGTTTTGTAGACTTTAAAAACTCCACGGCAGTTTAGAAAGGAGGCACCAGTCTGAGATAAGAGTTTCTGGGAATGGGCTCCCCTCCCTTCACAGCACAGATTTCAAACCTGTGCTGAGCAGAAGCTGTTGAATTAGGGGGAAAATACTGATTTTGCACAAGTTTAGCTTAAATCCATCTGGTGAAAGTGTAGATCACTGGCTTATTATAGTGCACTGACCAGAAGGATTGACCTTTTCCCTTCAGTGGGGCTCCAGAGTGGCCTCATCCACTTTTTGTCCATGTGGATTACAGTCTCCTTGGGCAAGGGCTGTGTGGAACCTTGTCTGGGACCCTTCTGCTAAATATTGCACAGATCTTGGGGTAAACCCCCTTTGGGGTCTGACTTGGGTGCTGAGCAACCCTGACCTGCACAGTGCTGCCTAAGTGGGGGCACCTGGTCTCTGGGTCCCTTCCTGGCAGGTCAGGGAGGGGTGGGACAGGGGACAGGCTCTGATGTTTTGGAGATCTGTCCTTCACCTCTGCAGCTTGTCTGTCTCACTGCATGAACTCCTGCTGAGACTGCTGCTGCCTTTCCCTCCTCTTCCCACTTAAGTCTTTATTCCTTTATTCCTCCTCCCCTTCTGACTAATTAAAAAATAATGAAAAAAAAGAAGAGGGGATTAAAGTTATTGGGGTGGTGTGGTGGTTTTCAGAGTTAAACAACAGTGAAAAAAATACTTTCCCCTCATTTAGTATTTTAAAGAAGTAATAAGTAACACGGCAGGATACGATTGTAATAATATGAAGAGCTCTGAGGTATCTGAAGCTTTATTCTGTTGCCTCCTGCCTCTCCTGATCACTATAAGTCATGCATGAGCTATTACTTTTACTGTACATAATTTCTGTTATCCTTTAAGATCCAATCACTCCCCTGATAAAGTGATTTTCTGACTTTTTCAGCCATGCTTACCTAGCTGTTTGTGTATGTGTGGGTGTAATTTATCTGTTTATTATAATTCCAATAATGAAATGAAAGTGAAATGCTATTATGAAGCTCAGCATGGTAATCAGTTTGTTGTTATTGCTGGCCATGACAATCATTCTTAAGTTTCCATTTTGTTAATGACACACCTTAGATTTTTTCCAAGTTGGATGGGATTTAGCCATGACTTTAATGAAGATATGTGATGGTAGAACAGGACACTTGAGTTTGTGAATAAGTTTACTCACATGAGTAGATCTACGTATTTTAAGTGGACATTTCCCACATAACTTGAGAATGGTAGTTTTTAAGGCAGGGAATTAGGGCTGTTATGCTGCCTTAGAAAAATCTAGACTTGTGTGATCTTTGTAAATAAGGTCACTAGAACTGGAACTTGTGTCAATGAGAAATAAACTTGTATTTAGAGTAGTTTCAAAAGAGAGGGAATATGTTGTATTTCTAAATTGTGCATCTATACCAAAGTAAATTCAACAGAACAATACACAGTTCAAGGATAATGGATATTTGCTGTTTCTTGTAAACACTTCCAAGAGGACCATCATAAAATTAGTTTTCTGATTTGTGCAGTAAAAGCAGTGGAAACAATTCCTCAGTCAGTGGGTAAACAGGTTTTCTAACATTGATGGATACAAGCTAGGAAAAGTATTGAATTTTTTTCTAATTAGCCTTTTTTCCCTACAAAATTGCCTCCTCATAATTTCCCTCCATGTCCAGTGCATAAAGGTATCTGTGTATATGAATTCAATTTATATGCCAATGATGTTTTATACATTGTCTTGTCTGCATCTCATTACTGTCATTAATAAGCACTCCAATACATCTCGTTACAAGGTTAATTGGGACAAATCTAAAATACGTCCCCTTTTATATTGTAAATATGATATCTCCTGGCAGCACATTCCTGGTGGATGGACACAAAAGTTAGGATGTCTTATTAAATGTTCCTATAAAGTATTGTGGCTGCATTCAGTGACTACATTATGCTGTAAGTACAGTTGGATGGAAAAATTGGCTGCATGCAACAGAATCAAGGTGAAACCTGCATTTTCCTAGGACAGGATGGAACACAATTGTCTACAGCTACTCTGCTTTTGTTTTGGGTTTTTGGCTATGCTCAGAGGCCAAAATCTTTTATTTTATGTTATATGTACTGGTCTTTCTAACAGCTGATTTCTGGTTTTGAATGTTTTGAAAAGTACATTTCTTCACAAGGCTCAGCTGCACCCTGGTATGGCAAATTAAAAAAAAAGGGCATTTTTCAGGTACAAGGTGTTTTCTCTGGGCAACAGATGTCTTATCTTGGTGTTTTCATATCAAAGTGCATCTCATGTCACCATCTGTCAGCATCAGCTAAGGCAACACACTGGAACAAGTACCTGGGTCATGTTTATCCCTTTACCCCCCAGGTCCAAGGGTTAAAACTCAGGGAAAGTGGGACTGAAATGTTCTCTCCAGTGGTTGTGGCTCACACTGCCAGACCCTGGATGCTTCATCTGACAAGCACAATTCCTCTAACTGGTTGAGTTTGTCCATTGATTGTGTTGAGTGTGAAGGGTTAAAAGCTTCCATAGCACCTCTGAGTGGTGTTAGTGATGTTTCTTACAGAGAGCTTTAGGTCCTGTTCTGCAGGAGAAATGAATTCCTCTCCAAAGATCTGTGCTAAGACTAATACACCGACTAAATCCCTCCAAAAGAGGGCTGTCCTGGCCTTTGTTTCCTCTTCACAGAGTTGAACTTCAGTGATTCTCTATCCCTTAGCCAGGAGATCACCCTGCCACAAATTTTTGATTATAAGCACTGCCAAACTGGAGAAATGATCAGGAATCCTAAAGAAAGGGCCTTAGGCAATGGCCTGAAACCCTGCAACCCCAGCCTTTCTTGTGAGTTTGATGCCTGGATGTTAAAACACTGTGACTTATGCTTATCTTAAGTTGAGACAAAATTTAATTTAGACCACTACATACTGGAAGAAAAATAGAATTCCATAATGCTGTTTCTATGAGAGGCACAGAAATATTGCTCATGTTCCCAGTTGAGGAATGAAACAAGAATACAAAACATTGGACAAGAAAGTGAGTTTGTATTACTGAAAATGGTGAATTCCAGCCCCTCATTAGCACAGCAAGTCTATCCTTTTTTCCTTGCCATAGAATGTAAAGTTTCACATCCCCAAGCATCAGCTAAATAGCTTAGGCAGGCTGTGTACCATAGCCCCAATTTAATTGATACAGTTCTGTCACTTCAAACAAGCCATATTAGTGGCATCTTATCTCTACTGTTGTTTGTTCCAGACCTTAGGCAACAATTAATTTTGTCATGCCAACAAATACTTCATTTGATTTCTAATGTACCATTGCCATAACAACTTGGATAAATATACCTTATAAAAACTATAGATAAGTTTTTAAAAAGGCAGCTAGTTGATAAAAATCTGACTAAAAACCCAACCAGGCACTGAACAAAACCACAAAAAACACCCTACCATGCTGTAATTTGAGGTTGCTCAGTGGATCCTTGTGTGTCATGACAGGAAAGGCTGTGACAGACACCATCAGGTTGATGCCATTGGGTGCTGGACTGTCCATGTGTGGTTTCAGTGACCACTTTTGCAATGAAAAGCCACAGGATTCAAATAAGACCTGACCTGCTCTGGTCCTGGTGTATATTGGACCTAAACAAAATTCTGCATTAGTGATAGTGATGCAAAGATGATTAGCTAAATAACTTTCTTAATTACATTATTTTGTGAAAAGAGCTTAATGAAACTTATATAAGTCTTAAAGGAAATATCACAGTATTTTTGCATTAGAATCAGCCTTCAGTAGCACTTTGTATTGCTAATATTAAGTAAATGTTTTAACAGATTAAACAGTTGTTATTGTGCTTGAAACTTCTCTAACTTGGCAAGAGCAAAACAAATAATGGGTATCAGAGATCTCATCCTGTGGAAAGTAAGTCTCAAACCAAACCCCCAAACATGTGCTTTTATCACTCAAAATCATCCAATGTACACATGTATCTGCCAGGCCTGTCCAGTGGTGAGGCACTCCATAATGCATTGAGAATAACTTATTGTTTAAATTTACTCCTGCTCTGCAAGTTTCTGGAAAAATAAGTTTGACTTTACTAATGTCATATGAGGCCTTTTACAAACACTTTTTTGAGCTAATAACTTTATGCTCTACAAAATAATTTATTCCTGTTACTTTAAGAAGAAAACATTTTCTGTGCATTAAAAATCCACCTTCATATTTCTATGTTCAAAATCTTATACCTGGTTTTTGGCAGGATAAATTCTTCAGAATCTGTTATAGATACTGAGATACTTATAATTCTTTCTCCAAAATACTTTACTTCCTATTTTTTCCTTAATGACCAGAATTCTTACAAGAGACAATACAAGTATCAAACAGTCACTGTGATATAGAAATATTTAAGCAGTGTTTGGGAAATACCCCCCTAGTCTGTGTGTCTAAACATGTGTGCTGTTTTTCTTATCAGATTTTCAGGAAGATTGGAGGGAAAAGCAAGCCCCAAACTATCTTCCCTATATTTCTAAATCCCTTAAGATCTGACAAGGTTCTGGAGTCCAAGGTTGGATGCTCTGTCCTTCTGAACCTGGAGGTGTCCCCATGTCCTCTGGAGGTTCTGTGTGCCACTGGCAGCAGTGATGGAAGTGCCACTTCCATTCCTCACCCAACCTGTGTGGGACACACTGGTGGGCCCAGGGGAGGGAGGTCCCAAATTTCTCCCTCCTCCCTCCCTCTGTATGGCTGTGCTGGTGCCACTGAAACTTGTGAAGCACTGACACTGTTCCTAATAATCCCTGTAGTGTCCCAAGATGTTCCATCCTCCATGGCTGGCTCAGGGGCAGAGCAGATAGTCCTCAAGTCTCAAGAAATGTTTCAAGATGCCAGTTTAGTCCTCAATAATAAACCTTTGACAGGTCTTCTGAGAAAGGCAAGGATGTATTTATTTTTCTGTCTCTTCTGTAGCCTGAGCACACTGCATACAGGCAGAGCACAACCACCTACAGAAAATATTTTAACATGTTAAAGAACTTATTTTCTGGGTGTTCCATTCACCATCTTTGAACAGTAGTTCTCTAGCAGTTTGATATATTGGTGTATTTTGGTGGTTGCTCTCTGAACATGTTTTGAAAACAAAGAGAAATTCTGGTGTTGTCTTCATATCTGCAGTGGTTGGTTTGGGGAAAATATGGGAATATTCTTTTTCCTAAGAAGCAGAGATATTGTTGCTACTTACCCAGAGGAAGCAGCAATCAAAATGTCATCTAACTTTAGGGCTTTTCAGTCATTAATACAAGGAATCATCTCCATAAGAATAATTTATAAAGCTTTTACCATGTGTGAAGATAACAAAGCATATTTTAATAATCCAAACACCGTGGCTGAAAAGCCCATAAGTCTTTCTTTCATATAGTCCATGAATTCCTTCCTAAAATTCCCCTTACCTTTAAAATATATCTGAAGACGTGGAGATAGCAAGCATGGCTCTGTCCTAGCACTCCTCCCTGACTGCTGTAAAATTCAAATGGGCTTCAAAAGATGAAACAAAATGAAAAGGGAGCTAGATTTGTCTCAGAGGCCTCCACTTCTGATAGCTGAAGTGTTTGAAGTCCAAAGAGTTTCCACTGAGTGTGAGCCAAGGAGCTCAGTTGTGTTCTCTGGGCTCCTGTTCCCCAGGCAGATGTGACATCCTTCGAGTGAGCGAAGGATTCTTCTCCCATCAGAGCGAAGCTTTGAAGTGAATTGTTGGACATTTCTAAACTCTCCTTGTTTGCTCACCTGTGGCCAATGACACAGTCATTGTGTGTGTGTTTTGTGAAGCAGTTTTAGGGGGTTTTGTTCTCTTCAGAGAAGTGAAGGTCTCTTCACCACGGAGAGCTGCACCCCAGGCAGCTGCAGCACCGTGGGCTCTCTTTCATTCCTGTCTGCTGCACCAGGGGCTCCAGTCCTCACTGACATGGGAAATCTGTGTGCAGAGCATATGGAACTTTCTAGTAAAATGGTAACATTTGTTAAGCTCCACCTGGTGCTTTTCCAATTCCTGCTGTTGGGAGGGAGCAGCGTGCCCTGTGCTGGGGAGTGGTAGGGTGTATGTTCCCTTTGTCACCAGGTAACATCCCATTCCATGATTCCATGTCCAGATTGTCACCAAACACAAACAAGCCTAGAATGTTTGATGAATCAGTGATGGTGTTTTGATTTTTCTCTCAGCCAGTACCACCAGGCAATCAGCAGTGAACAAGAAAAAAAACCAACCAAAAACAAAAATAGGGAAAGTATGTTCTTTCAGCTGTTTTAAAATATAAGTAATTGGCATTTTCCCTTCTGCTAACACAAGATCCAGGTAAGCACAGCTCAAACTCCCTCAAACAACCCTCTAGGGAGGAGAGGATGGAAAAAAAGGGCCAAGCAGCTGTGACTTGTACCTGAGAACAGCAGAAAGCTGAGCTCAGCACCCTGCCTGCCCTGGCACATATTGGGAATGACTCAGCCCTGCTGCCACCTCAAATCCCTCACCCATTCTGGCCTGCCCAGGGAGAGCAGCCAGGCAATGCTGCAGCACAGGGACCAGCAGGACCTTCTGGCTCTGTGACCCCAGGCTGAACATCCCTTGGTAGCTCGGGGTAGCTCTGCATCCCTCCTGTCACTACAGCACCCTGTTTCACCCTGCACCCAGGGGAGGGACCTTCACCACTGCCTCAACAAAGCAAGCCAGCAGAAAGAAAACCTTTTTACTGCTTTTCTTCAGGCTGCTGAAGCTCCACGATGCCCTGTGGCATTATCTGGGGTGATACTTTGGTGACAGGTCCTTGATGCTCTTCCTGAGTGCCCACAACACTGCTCAGGGGAGGAGAGATGAAAATACCCACAGCAACGTGGGATCTGACTAGTGAGACAGTACTTAGATAGGAAAACTTTAGGAAACAAGTTCCTGAAAATGTTGGAGGGTGAAATTAATGAAAACAGAAGGGATGCAGGCTCTTTCCACTGAAGATTTGATTCCCGCTTTGGTTCTGCTGCTGCAGAAATCAGGTACACGGTCCCATGGCCTCACACTTACTGAGAGTGGAGAGATTTGTTATATATATTTAAAACTGGAGAAACAGAATTTTGCTGTTAGGATGAGTATGGTGCTTTGGAAGCCAAAGGTGACCACGTGTGCTGCAGAGCAGGTGAGAAGAGATTGTATCCAAACAGATACATTTATCTTTAGAAAATAAGTAAAAAAATTCATTTTGCTCTAGCAAAATGAAAACTTTATCACTAATGTTTCTGCCAGATCCTTCAACTGACTTTTTTTTTAGATACTGTGTGATTCTGATCCTCCCATTTTCCAGTGCAAACTGGAAGGAGCTCCTAAGCTGCTGTAGCACTGGTGGAAGTGGGAATGCAGTCAGACAGCAACAAAAGGAGGAGGCTTTTCTGTCACTCTCAGATGTACATTTCTGTTACTGAGGTTTCTTATCAGAAAATGCACAATAGCACTTGAGTGTACGAAAAGGAGAGCTCCCACCAAATGTCAGTCACTGCTGATAACAGGAGCTGAGTAGCAAAAACAAGATATTAGAGCTTGTTTATCTCCTGGCTGCGTTGTAACCGTCCCTTCTGAAACACAGACCTCCAGCCTGATGGACTCCTGCAGCTGCCCTGTAAAACACGGGGGTGCTGGGGTTGGTGTTCCAGGGAAATGGGTGTACCCAGAAGTGCAGGAGAGGTGGCAGTGGCCCACCCAGGAGGAGTCAGAGGTAACTTTGTTGTCTGTTCATCTGTCCAAGCACAAGTGTCTTTCTCTGGGAGACTCTTCCCTGCCCCATCAAAGGGCCAGAGGAATATTTTGTACCCAGTTGCACTGTAAGGCAGTTTCTACTTTGAGAATTTTGAGAGTAAATTTTTTAAAAAAAGAAAAAAGTCTGTTTTCAAAGTAAGCCTCCCTCAAAGGCTGGGCTGGAAGGAGCTGGGCTGTGTGCCCTTGCATGGCCAGAGGTGGGAACAGCACCGTAACTGAGGAAATCTGTGAGCTGCATCCAGTAATGGACTCTCAGGCAATGGGAGCAGGAGTTTAGAGAGTTGTAACTAAAGATCCTACTGCTCTTCTGCCTAATGCAGAAAGCTGGGTGCTGTGAAGAGCCAGTTTTCCTCTGCAGACACCAAGAGCTGACCTAACCTTGATGGACCCGACCATTTCCACGTGTGCTCCTGGGCAAATGCCACAAGGACAGGTCGAGCACTGTCTGTTGCACGGCACAGTTTGGAATTGTGTTGGATTTACCATCCTACCTGTGAGCATTTGTTTGCAAATCATTTTCCAGATTCAGAGCTTCGGTTTGCAGCAGAGCAGAGCTGTGAGTCACGGCACAAGCTGGCACTGGCAAAACCTCTCTGTGCTAATGAGCTACACCCAGGAAATGTCTCCTGTGCCTGCGGGAACTGCACCCCAGCCATCTCCCTGCAGCTTGGCAGACCCTTGCTGGGCTGGCAGGGAGTGTTGAGGGCTGTGTGGGACAGGTCACCCCTGGGCAGTGCTGGAGTTACTTCCCAAGTGTCATCTCCAGTGCAGGGGTGCAACACCAGCATCCCTTCACCCCGTGTTTTTGGGGAATGAAGTCGTGCTGCTCCATCCTCAGGGGGGACTGGTGTGCCTCCAAGTGAAGCTCCAGAGGGGAGCAGTGCTGGCTCCCTGGGTGAGGTGCTGGGTCAGTGTCCCTGGAGCAGTTTGGAGGTGCAGCAGTGATGAGCAGTGTCCCTGGCTGCTGCCCCATCCTGGGGGACTCAGCTGTGCTGTGCCCATGGACAGCAGAAAGTGTGGCTGGTGCTCTGCTCCCTCATCGTGTTCATTTTGCAGGTTGGCTCATAATGCTCTTAAAACAAATTAAGGCTCATAATGCTATTTAAAAATCACTTTTCAAGGAAACAAATGTGCTTTCTGTGAACTGACTGCACATGTTTTTGTAGCAGATAGATTAATATGAGGGGGATCTTTTCACCACCCAGTGAATTACAATACTAAGATAAGTGATGTTATCTTTTAAGGCAAATGTTTTTGTGTACTAATACCTTATCAGACATTATACCAGCAGAAAAAAGTTGCTTTTCTGAGGCTGATAATACAAAGCCTTATGCATGTGCCTGTCTTGAGTGTTGCTTAAGAACAGTGAAACAATGAAGGCATTTGAAGACTATTAGCACAAAATGAGCTCAGCCATTGATTTTATTTCACTTAGTGTTTTAAAGGAGGTTGTATGCTTGCTTCCCACATATTTGACGTCCCTGACTCAAGTTTGGTTTGGTTTGAATCCTGAGGAAATAAATGCACTTGGGATCCCATTCTGTGACAGTTGTGATGTTCTCCCTAAGTGATCAGGCTGAGTTGGGTGAGGGTGGGTTCCTAACGCTAACTGAAACAGCATTTCAGCTTCATCAGTGAGCAAAATCCCACACTTGTCACTCAGAGAAGCAGCCTGAAAAATGTGGGATATCTTCTCTCACATCAGCTTTAACAACCCCCTCTTGCAAGTGGAATTTGCAGGCTGGAATAGTGTTTGGGGATTCATGGTGTAAGGGGGTACCACGGTATGAAAAATAAATCTACTGTATTTTAGTTGTGAAAACAACAAGCAATATTAGAGTTGTGCAAGTATCAGCTAGTTTAGGCTATGCTTATGTTGACATTTTTATGAAACACTTTAGAGGTATTTTTCTATGAGTACCCATAATGGCTTTTGTACGTGTGAATTAATCATATGGGTTAGTACCATTATCACAAATTACTTGTGGAAATCTGTAGTAAGGAAACTGAACTGAATATGGGCAGGCAATATTGCTAATAGCATTTAAATTTATGTGGCAAATTTACTAACATGATGTTGAAAAAATATACAGTATCTAATTAGAGAAGAAAATCCTTCACTTCACAAGCATTTTGTTTTATGCAGCAAGGACTGTCATTCCTCCTGTGAAGTTTATGTTGGTTGAAAGCATAAATTTTGCTGATATATATACAGGTTTCTGTTCCCAGTGGTGAACACTGTTACATTTAGAAAATTGACAAAATCAATGGCAGTAAACCAAAGATCAATTTAAATTTCACATTTAGCTACTTGTTTTAGAGTTTCTCTGAAATTTACAGTCACTAACGTGTTTTATGTTTAGAAGAAATTGATGAATACAGCTGCTGCCCGTTTGCAGCGATTGTTTCCTAAATCTGTGAAAGGAAAATATGTAAATGCACATATAAAATTACACATATGATATAATATACACAACACTGCTCTTCTGCCATATAATTCTCTGCAGGTTGTTTCCTTGTCTGTGGAAAGCATTAGAGATTGGTCACTAATAAGTGTTATAAAAGTAATGAATAGTAATTGTTTTAGATACTCAAGCTTTCGAAGCTGTTAATTTACTCTCCCATTCTGCAATAGTTGTCACTCTAAAATCAGGTCACTATAGAGGTAAGAATCTATAAATATAGTGCCTGTGTCATATCCCATCATCTCCAGAAGGATCATGCTCTCTGTCTGTTCAAGAGGTTTACATATTCCTTATAATATATGTATGATAAATTAAGCACTCTTTTCTGGGCCCCTTTAAATGGAAGGAATTGAAAACACAATAATGATATAATTAATTACAGTCTTATACGTGCAGAAAAATTACACCTTTTTCGATTAGTGTGAAATATAAGTGTCAAATCAGTAATAAAATCCTGATCAATAAAACAATAATAACGATGTTGTTAAAAGCGGACCTAGAAAGGTGTTCATGGCAACGTGTTTTAGGGGTTAGAAACCCTTTTAAAATAAACGGATTTCATCTTTACACTGTGTCATCTAAATCATTACAATGTTTGTGTATACAATTATCATCAGACGATAAATTGCAGCTATTGAATGGATTAAGTTTGAACTGTTTGACCTCATAAATCTGGGTTTGTCATAGCTTCAGCAAATGCTTGTGTAACAATCAGTTGATTACATGGCAGAGCAGATGTATGTATGTTAACTGGAAAATATGAAAGGATCAGGGTAATTCAAAGTTCATTGGAAGAAGTTTATAAATGTCTGACAATATCATGTTAACACGTTCTCTATATACCTTTCTAGTTGGTGTTTTTTTTCTATTCTATTTTTCCCTTCTGTTTTACTGTGGGATTTATATCTAATAGAAGAAAAATCATAAAACTAAAAACTAAAATCTTGAAATATTTGGAAGGGAATTTAATGGAGCAGTGAAATATTTTGGCAAGATCTAGTGAGACATATTCTGAAAACATCATTAAAAATGGACCAAATAGCAATCACAAGTAAATAGCATCTTGGAAAAAAGCAGAAACATATACTTGAAGTGGAAAAATGGCATGAAAAAGCATGAGGCATTTGACAAAAGAGGAGCTATAGATTTCTGCAGGATTATTTTAATCTATGTGTTATATATCCTGCAGATGAGGATTATGGATCTGTCTGATGTGGTGCACCTGAAATAAGTGTGGGCAGAAAATGAAGGGAGACCAGCACTTTATCTCCAAATTTTTCCATTTGTGTTGGAAGATCAGGGTTTTTTTCAGTAGGGAAATAAGGGACTGAGAAGGGAGCAGACAAAATATAGTTAATGTTACACACTGACACTTGTAGCTATGCAGAAATAATTTGTTATTGGACCAATTTTTTAAAAAATTGGATGCTTTTACACAAAGTTTGCCTGTGCACACACAGCCTGTCTCTGCCTCTGGCTTCTCAAAAGAAAGTAAAAGAAACAACCACATCTTTGAATACTTATTATATGTAAATAAAGCCCAAGTTATTGCATGTGATGAAATATTTTCTATGCTGGCATCGGTTTGTGAAATCAGCTGAAAAATTGTGGTAACATGATGGTTTCTTAGAATCCCACCAGCACTAAACACGTTAGACTGATTCTGGAGAAAATATTACACTGTAACAAAGCAATTAAATATCTATGCACATCTGGGTCAAAATTGCTAAGTGATTTTTGGCCACTTTAATAGTATCTTAATTTTTGACATACAAAAAATATTTCCTCAGTATTTCATTAAAAAATACTTCTTTTTTTTTCAAGGTAAATTTAGCTAACTTTCATGTTAATATTTGTAAAGAATCTCATATTCAAATCAAACCTTTCTATGGTAAAATATTTTAATAAATCCAGTACAACTTTTTTTTTTTTTTTTATCATTGAAACATTAAATTATTTAGTTTTGGCTCCCATGTGAAAACGATTCTTTTCCCCCTTAACTTCTTAGCTGACTAATGTAATGTAAAAAATCCCAGCTCTTTGAATAAGAAGAGACATGTTCAGAGTGCACACCCACCAAAAGGTATGTGTAGTGTAAGTGCATTCTGTGCTATCCACGTCTCTTCCTATTTCTGTTCAGAATGCCTTTGAAAAAAGGTTTTCCTCTTTGTGAGAAATACCATGCTTAAAAAGTGTCACTTGAAATTACTATTTTTGTACGCTCCTGTGAGAAATATTTGCAAGTAGTGCAATCATGCTGCTCTTTTTGAGCAGGTCTGCTCTGCCCAGGCTTCAGAACAGGGACTTGAAGGTTGGTGAGGGGACAGCCTTTATGTCATAACATGCCTTTTATTGTGAAAACCTTCAAAATCCAGCCAGGTTATACACTGACAGAAATTGCGGTTTGCACTTGAGCGACAAAGACTTTGATATTTAGCAGCTCAGATTTCCATATGTTCTGTCCTTGTGGAGCACAGGCAGCGCCGCTGCCCCCGCGCCGAGCCAACCCATCCGTCCCCTCCCCAGCTCTGGGGCAGCTGCACCCCCAGGTTAAATCAGCATACATTCCCATAGCTGTTCCTAAATGTATTTAATTTGTTATTGAAATATCAATGATAATTAGCAACTAATTAAAAAATTAATATTGAAGTTTTGCTATAGGAATTTTCCTTTGTCGTTTATGTTTTCTACAATGTTCCTACATGGCTGGCTCTGTTCTTAGCTCAAAATTTATCTGCCTTTAAATACTGAAGGCAGATTCTCACTTTGAGGAAGGTCCTTAGGATGTAAATTGTCATTACTCCAAGGAAATCAGTTAAATGACACTTTTCACCACTGGAGGATACTGCTCCCAAATAATACCATGCTAAATGGAACAGGAACCACTCTACTGGGAAATCTCCCTGTTGTTGGTAAAAGTGTCTGTGTGAAGTTCCTTATAAAGTACCTGGGATTAGATTGTTTGTTTGCTTAATTTTTCTTTTCACCTTCAGCCTTGTGGCTGTGGAGGGGTTAATTTGGAAGGCATTACAAAGTCATTTCTCTACAGCTGTTGAAGTAGAAGTCTGCTTGAATTTGTGCCATTCCTTCCCATTTAAAAAAAAAAAAAAGAAATAAACTGTCACAGAGATAATGTTGTGGTATCACTTGAGTTGCCAGTGAACAATAGTCTATATCATAAGAAAAAAATATACATATTTTGCCACAAGCCTCTGATCAGTAGACACTCCACACAGAATGAGCATAGCAACTACATTATCTTTCACCCTGAGGTTGAGGTCATTGTCAAGGATTTGAGGACAAGCTTGTATTGCAGCTGCCTGCATTTAGAGCTGTCAGAGCTTAGAAAAACCTGCCTGATGGACACGTTCTTGTTTTGTATTAATTTTTTTTTAAAGCCCTGCAATCCTATGGGAGATTTAATTAAGACCAAGTGTGGAAATCTCCAGGAAAAGAATAGCACCTTTAAGTACCTGTGGTTGTTTTTCATTCCGGTCCTGTGAACTCCTACACCCGAATTTAGTGCGAGAGAAAGCAAATGACTAATGAACAGCACCTACTCTCCAGAGCAGCTCCCCATTCTTTGCTGAAAGGCAAAGGCTGGCTAAACTTCCAGCTTTGGAGGGGCTTGTTTCACGGATATTCAGATCTCAACAAAACAGCTCGCTGGAGCCCTTAACTGTATTACAATTGGCCTCTTAATGAACAGATGAACTTTTCTTTTCACCATTTCAAGTCTGTTATCCAAGACTAAAGGGTAGCATGGCTATTTCATTTCTGACCTGCCTAACATATAATTAGAAGGTTCCTGGAGGTACTTATAATTGAATTATGGGTTGTTTCATGAGCATTCTTTCTAGTAGGTAGGGATGTAAAAAGCAAAGCTCATCTGGAATGCATGCAGGGAAAGGGGATGATTTAGTGGGTCTGTATATTGCCTGAAATATTAGATTACAAGTATGAGTCAAAAAAATCCACTGGTTAAAATTTATTTTTATTAGGAAAATTATCCTAAGTCTAAAGCACCAATTTCTGTGACAGTATAACTGGATACAGCTCGATTGATTTTAGTGAAGCTCTACTCATTTATACCTACCTCAGGTTAGAGAAGGGTCCAGTGAATTAGACCCAGTCACATATTTTTCAGACATGAAACATTCAGCTAATCTCTTGGAGCCCTGTAATTGGCTAACATAAAACATTACTGGATGATTAAAATTACAGTTGACTTTCAGATTTGTTGTCAAGTAGATTTGAAATGTGGGGAAATAACTTAAAGGGTCTCTTTTGCTCTCGCTCTCCCATGTTTATGGATTGATTGTCAGATGCACAGCCCTTGTAGGGGAGCAGCTCATGATTGCTCTCAGCAATACATGTCCTTCACCTCCTGTGCAAACTGCTGCTTTCAGTGCATGGACAGGATTATTTAGATAAATGTCAGCTTGGAAAATACAGGAGTATTAGTGGAGGGGAAGGACAGCACCTTTCAGATATGACCAGCGTTGTCCTCTGCATCTTTGTGGATTTAGTTTTGATGGAGGCCCCAGCTCCTCTCTTTTAAAATGCTGCCAAGCAAAAATTTTCACTAATCTGTACTTTGACTATAGATAGCTAAATAACAGCCTATTTCATCCTGTCAGAGATGCTTTTGGAACAGGAGCAGTTACTGTTCAGACATCAAGAATACCTGCCAAATAGCCTTGATTTGTTTAAAACAAACCCAAAAATTCCTTCCATTTTTATCTAAATATGAACTTGTCTTTTCTCATCCAACTCCCTTTTAGTGTATATGTGCTATTTTGCCCAAAATATAAATTGGGCAAAAGACTGAAAAAACCCACAGAAATCAGAATGTTCCCCTTCCATGGCAATCTCTGCATAAGTGTGGAGAAGAGGGGAGGGTTGGGAAGTAAAAACATTGACCTTTCCATCTGCAGAAGAGGTAAAATTAAGTTCTGAGGTCACAATGTGCTGCATGATGGAATAAGGGTCAAGGAGCCACTCCCTACAGCATTACCTATGTTCTGGGAGCCATCATGATGGTTATTTGCAATCTCTCATTTAGAAACAGGCCAGTCTCAAGCTTTCATTCAGAATGTCATATTTCATGAATTTGTAAATGATAGCAAGGAATTTTGTAATCTATAATCTGTATTAAAGCATTTGATAAGGTGGAGGGGAAATCTGATTTTATGAAGCTTCAGCCACCTTCAAGTCTATTTACAAAGGGGAAGAACAGGAGTATTGTTTTTATTTTATCTGTGGTACATTCTTCACAGGCAGCTCTATTCCACCTTACCTTTTAAACTAAGGGCATATTGCTAACCTTGGAATGCAGAGGTTACTATGCTGCAAGTAAAGTATATTTTAAAAATATCTGTCATCTTCAAGTATAATGACCTGTGAATGTTTGTTAAGAGTCTTCAAATAGTTTCTGATCTGTTTCCTAATAAAGCACTGAACAACAATAATAAATGCACTGTGCACTAGCCCAGCAGAATTATCTTAATAAGTAGTATAAGCAAAGCAAATAGAATCTGAAAACCCTTTCCTGGCATCAAAAGTCCTAAATCTGTTTGTATTGTTCCCTTCTGGAGATCTCGTTTGCTGAACGGTCTTGTTGACATTGACTGTTCCTCTCTCCTTGGCATAATCAATATTTTAAATATGAAACTAAATGCAGACTGGAGTTACAGAAATTTCCTCTTCCTCCCCAGCTGGGCCCACATCCAGAGTACCTCATCCACATTCTGAAAGAAAAGAAATCAAATGCACCCCTCTAATTTAGTGTGTGCATTACGCTACCAATCCAGGAGCAGGTCTTCAGCAGTATTTTCCATAAAGTGTGCCAAAGGCAATGAGGAGAAAAAAGCAGCAATGCAAAGTGGAAAACGAGGAATATGAAATGGTAGAAGAGTAGAGGTCTTGCCTCATGTGCAGCGTCAAGACCACAAACAGAGCAGCACACCCTGTTCTGGGATCCATACCTCAAAGAGGATGGGGAATACCCACGAGATTCCAAGCAGAATCTCATTTTTCCATGAGAAATGATGCAGCTTTTTCTATTCTATGCTTTTGGGCACATATGTCTGTCTACAGGGCTCTCAAATGAGAAGTGATCCTCATCAGTGCAGCACAAAGAAGACACAAAAGCATAATTCTCTTTGACATATCTTTCTCCTGCTTTTTGGCCTATTTCTGGTGACTCCAATGGAGAGGGACTGGTTTTCAGTCACTCATCTTCAGTACTTATCTCTGTATTAGTGATATTCAGAGCACTTTTGGAGGGCCATGCTATCAACAGCACACTGCTGCTGTTTGTCTCATGTTCTCACTCTTCAATTCCACCAAGAAACCCCCCTTTGGCATCTGAGAAAATACCCAAAATCACAATTTCAGGCTCTTAGGAAAATCAGCCATGTCATCACTATTTCTTCATCCTTTAAGTCACTCCACAAGGAGTGGATTGTTAATTGCAATTTCCTGCTCTCATTAGAGCCTTTGTCATAAGAATCTTGTGGCCCAGGAATGGTCAGTAAGAGGTCTGCATCAAACCTCTTGCAAAATGGACTGAGGCGGCTTTGTTTTTGTTGTTAAAAATGCTTGTTGTTTTTTTTCTTTTTTGAAAAGCAAAACACTAATTCATTCTTACAGCAATCATGTTAGAAAGAAGATGAAACATTGCCAAGAAACTATTTTCTTATAAACATCGTAATTCACATTTCTTCGTTCCCTCTTCAATTTCTCTTCTTGCTGCAAACATCTAGACATTCCCTGTCAGAACATGCAAGTCTTTGCTTATGTCTTATTTCTTCAAATGATTCAAAATGTGAACTCATTAAAATACTGAGATCCTCTATTGAGTATTTACTGTTCTTCCTGCTGCTGCGTGATATTTCGGCAGCTCTTAAAATGTTTAATTCTGTGAGATGCGAGAAAACATCATCTTTGTCCACAGGAACAAGCACTGAACACCTGATCCCTGGCTCCAGCATTGCTGTAAAGAGCCACCAACTGCCCCAAATTACCTTGTTGAGTGAACACCTCTCATGCAACAAAGAGGAAACCACAAGTTCCCTTGTTCCCTTTCATCATTAATAATTGTACCTTGGTCTCATCCAAGGGGAGATGTTCAATATATTGAGAGTTTTGGAAGTCAAGATTGTGTTGTGGTAATGCTTTTGGTAATTTTAGATATTACTGACATCCCCATTCCTCCTATTTATGAAATACTCAATTTTTGCCTGTAACAAAGACAAGGCATAAAAAAGTTCCAGAGAACTTCTCTGTGTCAGTTTGGTTTTATTTTTTTTCCTAAATGAAGCATAATATTTGTGGAGTTCAATCTGTGGCACTTGCCATATTTCATAGAGAGAGATGCCTGCAGGGCAGCAGGCCCTGATGACTGCCTGGAGGTTTAATTCAGGGCGCTGTGATTTGAGTGTTGGGTGTGTGGGGGACTGCGAGGCCATGGGCAAGAGGCAGTGCTTTTATGAGGTGCAGGGGGACACCTCAGTGCTCAAGAGTGAGCTTCTCAATGGGTTTTGAAGGTGGTGTTGAGGAACTGGTCAGCAAGGGGTAGTTTACCATGACTGCATGCACTAAGAATGCAATTTCTGTATTTGACAAAGAATGGAAGACCACAAGGCACCTCTCAGATGCATCAAGCTGCACACCCACAACTGCAGGTTTTGAACATCATGGCTTTGATATTTGCAGTGCCCCGAGCTGATACCAGCATCTTTTCACTGATGCAGCAGCCATACAAAGCAATGAAGTTGCTTCATCCATTTTACTACTTTTAATTTCTGTGTAAGCACTTCTTAGCCTTGCAGACTTTGGACATGCCTGTCAGCCATGCTCTGTGTTTTCACTGGCTCTTAATTAAGCTGATAGTCTCTCAGTATCACCTTTTCAGTCTCTGAAATACTAATTTACTGTTAGGCCAGTAATCAAACTGCAATTCCCTCTTTCTAACTGGGAATGTTTGCTATTCTGTATTTTATTCAGGGTTCTCATCTGTAGCTTACATTTCTCTCTACTTCTTGTTGCTTTATTTAAGAAATTACTATCCTTTCCTTTTCCACTCACTGCCTCTCTCCTTATTATTTCTTTCTGGCTCAGTGCATTTACCTGCCAGCTGCTTCCCTTTGAATTTTTTCAGCTTCCTTTGTACTCTTTCTCCACCCATCTCCCAGTATAATAATATATCCTGTTGCAGCAAATGTGTCTGATCCTGTGCACAGTAGTTAATCCGTGAATTTCCTAAAGGTTTTTTCATGTACGATTTGCTCTGCACATGCCACTGTAAAATTATATTTTAATTTGTTAAAACCTCCGATAGTTATTAATATTTAAATCAAATCAAGCTAAATGACTGTGTTTTTCAAATCAAAGCCTGTACATTGAAGGAGACTGCAAAGACTATTAGTGTGTCTCGTTGAAGGCTCCCAGAAAGTTTTCAGCCTTCTCAAAGAAAGCATCAGTATTCATTTTTGATGCTGAGCCTTATGAATCCTTATGTTTATAACACTCCTCAACTGGAATAAATCTTCCAGCTGATTATCACAGCGTTTGGCACAGTGCCACAAGCAGTTCTGGGAACAGTATTCAATCAATGTGTAAACTAGTGAAATGCCAGGAACTTTTGAAAGACCATGAAGGATGATTAGTTAGTAAAGAATAAACAATGTTCCAACGTTGAGTGCAGCTACCAGCTAACGCAGGGATGAGGAGGATTTTCCATGATTTAAAATGAATATATAACTTATAATTTAGGCAGGTATTTATGTTTTGTTATTTCACACTCCGACGTTTATTTAATCAAAGCCAGGTATACAAGGGGTAAGATTTTAAAAGAAATAAACACTTTGATTATACTGTAACATGTCTGTGTTATCAACCATTCACTCATCCTTTATTTATAGTTAGATGAGAAGCTAATGGAATATAAAAAGTGAAAGATGAACAAAAACATTTTAACATCTTCAAGAACTAACATAATTGAAAAGCCTTTTTTTAGTCTTACTGAACAATCATGCCTTAGATTGTTGCCCTTTATACTAGGTTTTGGTACTTGATTTTATTCATATAATGAGAATGCTTCCCTTCTAAGTTAATAGTACTTTTACTATTGGGGTAAAGGATTTTTCTGTCTATGTATGTTTGAAAGAATCTAGTTTTAAAGCAGTAACAGACTCCTGCATTTCCCTCAGAATTTAGTGCTCTTCTGAAGTGCTCACCTAAATCCTAAAAACCAAAATAATCCTTGGGTCTCAGAGGACAGAGTTAGTCCTCTATACTTATATGCCAAAGTTCTGGTTTCCACAGCTTCCAGATTACATACAGTGATGCCTTTCATTTAGCTATGCTCATTCCAGTGTCGATGGGATCCGTGGGGGTTAATTAAGGGTAGTTTATAATCTTTAGGAGATCTTAAATTTTCCCTTAAATTTAATAACCAGTCTTGTATGCAGAGCTCAACAGCTGAGATATGTAACCTCTATCTCCTAGAGCACCCTTTGTACATATAAAGGTATTTCTCAAACTTTGGCTCCCTGTTTACTAGTCAGGCATAGCAAGAGCGAGGTTGAAACTCGGAGCCCAAAGTATTTTTATATTATTTGAAAGAGCAACGTTAAGTAGGCAAAGTATGTGCTGACAGCCTCTCAGACACACTGTGGTAGCACAGAGTCAGTCTGTTGCTGCATCCTGCCTACTGTTTGGTGCATAAAAATAATATCTGCCTTGTGTGTGACAAGAAGGTGTCGGGATATTCTCTTGGTGAGGCTGGAGACCAGAGATGTCTATATGCTTCATGTTATGTCGTTACATTTATTGACAACTGTAAATATAATACAGCTGAACTCTGCCACGCTACAGGAAAAAATATGTAGGCTCTCATTCCTCTCACAATAGCATTTAGTTCTTAAAGTCCAAAAACTGCACGGGGTCATGCACTGGGTTTATTAGATCTCATAGTTTTATACTTCTATACCCAGAAGTTCAGGTCAGCTGTGTGGTTTTTCCCATGATCTCATTATGTGTGTCAGCAACAGACATGCATACAAAAGCGAAATCTTTGAAAAATATTTGGATAATAGAAGAGTTCAAGTTTTCTATTCTCAGGCAGAATTTGTAGTCATTTTTTGAGCAGTGCTTTACAGTAGTTACACTATATTCCAAGTGGGAATAAATACATGTTTTCTAAGGACAAGAGTAATATTATGACAGAAAACATAATAAAACATTGAATTGGCAAGATGCAACAAAATAGGGGTAAAAAGAGGACTGTTCAGTCTGGTTTGAAATCTCTAATTTAATATATGGCTGTGCAGAGATGTTACAAAAATAAGAAAGTAACGTAAATTACAAGTGTGTAATGTACACAGAATTGATACCCTCCAACAAATAAGATGTTTTGCTATGTACATCCCTCTTTGAAACATCTCCCTTTATTGTTTATACACAGAAGTGCTGTATCTCACTTTTTTCTTCAAACTAAGTCCTCGTGCATGTAGTATTTGTGCTGTAATGCATTTTTGAGATGTTGCAATGAGATGAGAGTGGGGAGCAGGGGAAGGGGTGGGAGTGGTGTGCAGGGTGTTTGGGTATGAGAGCCAGAGGGGATGTTTGTCACTGGGCAAACCAGACTTAAAAGCAGCAGTGGTATTTTAAGATACATCAGCGTATACCTTTAACACCAGGTTTTCTTTTTCTAATGGATTTGAATTTTTTAATCTATGAAGAAGGTTAAAAGTGGCATCTTTGGTGAATCGCTACTGTATATCTAATTCTTGGAGGTTTTTTCCCCTCATGATGTGGAAATGGTTTCAATTCCTTTTAATATTCATTTAATGTCAGTGCAATATATATTGCCACCTTACTGCATTAGTAAAAAATGTGCTTATGTGCTATGATTCTCTTATGATAGAAACATAAAATCTTAGAAAGATCAAAGTCCACCAACATTCACCCTCCTGCAACAGCAGAAAATTGATCATGCGAGAGATGCTCACCTAATGCTAACAGATTATTATTATTTATTATAGCACTCACAGCAGGGAGGTGCATTAGACACCAGGAGGAAGATGAGGTCCTTGTCCTGGAGTGGCTTCAGTCTCTGGGGTGATCTTGCAAACACTTAAGTAGATGACCAACTATATACACATGAAATCTTTCTAGCTCACATATTTAAGTAATTCTTTTTCTTATGTACAAGGCATTCCTGCAGGGTCTGCAGCACTAATTAAAGTTAACGTTTCCCCTCTGCATCACAGAGGATGTGAATACATAAATGGGAGAGGATCAAGCTCCTCCAGTGCCTTATGGTTATGTGGAAGTTTTATTAAAAAAACACCACCTCTTTTCACTTGGTGCCTGTTATTTCCCTACACTATATTTCCCACTTAATATTTTACAGCCAGCAAAAGCTATATTTTGTTATGCAGCCTTATTAAAACAAAGATCTTACTGACCACAGTGAAATTCCCGACAGGCACCACTGTTGGACCAGAGTCTACAGAGGCAGTTATGTAAACCAGCTCAGAAAAAGGACATACATTATACTCTGTCATGTATATGTTAGGGTTACTCAAATGGCAAATTCTGGTCTAAATCCAAACTAAAGTAAGTTTTGCCCGGACCTCCCTAAGACTTCACTCGTTTAACCCTTCTGTGTTTGTGTGTTTTCTTCCAACGTATCAAGGAGATTTTGCAGAGAATCCCCAGCATTTCTGGCTGTGCTGCTGAGGTCTATCAGGGCAGGAGCTGGCATCTTGTTCTCTGCAGCGAAATCATCCAGAGATGCCAGCAGATAGGTTCCCTTCTCAGCAAAATTATTCAGCAGATTTCATTGTGAGTGTGGCAGCTCTGTTAATCTGCATTGCCTATAAATGTATGGTTTTGTTGCCTGGTTTTGGATGTTGTAATAGCTTTCATTTGTGAAACATCTTTTTTCAGAAGTCCCAAAAATGCTAGCAAATGTGAATAACTTAAATCTCTCCGTTTTGGACACATGAAGCTTAGAGATTGCCAATCCCTTTTTAGATGCCAATGAGAGAGGAATGTAAATCCCTCTTTCAGATTATTTTTTGGGTTAGCTTTGGGTATGCCTCTCGCTGGGTTTTTGTCCTGCTGGCTGTAATGCAGTGCCATCAACAGATCGATGCAGTGGGGCTGATGGACCATGCTGCCTTTCTTGACCCCCACAGTCACATCCCAGCCACTGATCCGTTTCTCATATTTCTGATCCAGGAATTTTGCCCTGATGACAGTCATGGACTACTGAGTCTTGGCTGTGGACATCAGGGCTCTGAAATGGACTTCTGCTTCCCATGTAATCAAATCCTCTTGTCACCCAAGCTATATTTCCTGGGTTAAAAAAAAAACAAAAAATAGGCAAACACAACAAAATAACAACATGCAAAACATATTGATAATGAGAACAAGTTTATAATTACTAAATGCAGAGGGACATATCAAAGCAGTGTTCTTCAAACAGGATATTATTTTGTAATTAAACACAACTTCAAAAGAAAAAAGCTAAAGACATGATCATTATAATATGCATTAAGTGCAGTTGAAACATCATTTGAGTAAAACAATGCTGGGTAACAGGGAGGAGAATTTATAGAGAGAGAAAAATTAAAAATCATTCAGTGTTAAGAGAAGCAGGCCAAATTATATTTGGAGAATTATGTTTTCTTAACATCTCTGTTATAAAATTATCCCCTGCATTATTTATTCTACAAGCCTTAATTGATAAATATTAGGTGACTGATTCTTGCAAAAGAGCAAGCGCTTGCTGGAACGTATTCTGAGCTGGTCTGGTTCATACTTATCATAAAAATGAAAACTACTGGAGCATAAAGAACTTACAAAAAGGCAGCATTACTGTGGATTTAGTGCAGTTGGTGTTTGATACACTGAGTTGTATTCATCACATAGGCTGTGTCAAGGCATTGCTTACAATGTGTCGGATCATCTTACAGGCCATAAGCAAGCACTATATTTAAATTGAATGATACCAATATCATTCTGAGTTAATTCTTATATAATAAAGTATAAAAAAAGCAAGTAGCATCCATTTCCACATAATCTCTCTTCAAACTTATCTGTATTTGACTGTATTTTCCCCGTCAGCTTAAAAAAAGCAAATATAACTGAGAAGCCACCAAATTTGAAAAGGGTATTACAAAGACATTTAGTGAGGACATGCTATTTATTGGCTTTTTGATGGCTATAGTGTTTAAGCACATCACAAACAGAAATGGGCTTATTTCACATCTTCCTGAGACCAGGAGGCATCAGTAATATTCCCATTTGCAGAGACCAAAGCAATGCAGTGACATGCCTGCACCCTGCGGGGAGTCTGCGGCACAGCTGAACACAAACCACGTTTCTTTTACTGGTTTAACTGCCACTCTTAAACTTTTTAACTGGTTTTGGTCCCCTGCTAAGGGACACCTCTTGCCCTGTGAAATCCATCTCTCCACCGACTCCCTCTGAGTGCCATTACACAAATCCAGACTCCTGTTATTATATACCATATATTTGAAAATGCTGAGGGAGCTCTGGCGATAGCAGAATTGTGTTGTTCCTGCTGGAGGGTTCCCCAGTCCCACTACACACAACAGGAACTTTGCTCCTCTCCTCTAGGACTATTGCTTTACTCTTCTTGTGTGTGATGGACCCCACCATCTTTGGGTCACCTGGCCAGCAGAGACACATGTGTCTTGAAACACATCCCATACTTCCCCTGAATAGGGAAAGTGCTTCCTGGTTTATTCTGCAGGATGATTAGTTCCAGAAAAAACTTTCTATTAAATGTTCCATAGGTAAAAAAAAATTCATGTATAGTTGAAGCTGTTGGTTGCCAGATCCCTGCAGGTGTATACTACTACTGCTTGAAAAAATGACATAATATGTACTTCCCCAAAGTTTTATCAGGATGCATTGTCATGAAAAGGTTCTCTTGCCAAGAATTCAGATTTTTTTTCCCCATGCCTTTATGTAGATGATACTCTGTAAACACTATGGACTTCAGTAATAGGGGTCAAGGTATGAAAAGAACAATTGAAGGAGATTGCAATGTACGTTTGAAATTTTGGAAAGTTTATTTTACCCTTCCTCCACCCCCCATTTCAAAACACCAACAGGCTGTCCTTGCTTTTGGAGTGTCTCATTCTCAAGGCTCTCACCTTGCAAATCTCTACGTATGTGCTTTATTTCTTGAGTGTACACAGACCACATCCAAAGCTTGGGCATATGTGTGCGTAGGACTAGGATGTCGTCTGGCAGATGGTGCCATGGCACCTAGATTTCTTCAGAAGTCAACTGAAGCCTTCCATCATTTCATGGAGATAAATAGGAAAGCAATTTCTGAATGCATTATAAAGTGTTATTCACTCAGAGTTGCTTAGAAGGAATAGCTAGCATAGCACATGAAAAACTGTGGGTAACCTACACGCTACCTTGCTGTGTATGTGAAAGTTGAATGCCAGAGTTTGTCTCTTTATTTAACATTTTGCATGCAAAAGAACAAGGTATTATACCATCAAAACAAATATATTTTATGGATGGAGAACAGATAGATCAAAATCAAGGAGAATAGCCCTGAGTCTTGAATCTCAACATACCTGTTAGCTCATTAACACGAAACTCGGCGGGTTTTCTACGTCCCAAAATGTCCTTATCTCTGCTGAGCTCTGTGCTGATTGCTGAAGGTGATTTTGAGACAAAACACTTGCAGAACAGTACGATACAATTTGTCTTTGTGTCAGAGGGAACTGTTTAAATGACTCGAGGTAAGTCAGCAGAATAGTATAAGCACATGTTTGCCCATGGTCTTACCTGAAGATATAGTTGAGCTTGTATTACAAAGAATTCAGCTGTATAAATACCTCGTGCCATCTGTGTATGGCAGGGGAATTGAGCCAGTAGAAGCTCAAGACCTGTGTCAGTGTTCTCACAGAAGGACTGTTTATGAACAGATGTTATGTGGTGTTTTTCACAGAAAATGGGCTCTGGAGAGAGAAAATGTCTATCAATTACTGAGGTATTATGTATAACAGCAATTTTTAACCTTGAGAATGATACTTAAAAGTTCTCTGAAATATTCAGTGCTGCGACCACTTCCTTTGTGCACAGTAACACACATCCTTGCTTATTGCCCAAATTCTTTTTGAGATTGCATTTTAAGTTCTTTCAGAGAAAATATATTAGATATTGTAGAACTCATTATTCCCTGGGAAAAAAAAATGTGGCATGACTGAATTTTTTTTTTTATTTGCTGATCTCAAAATCAAACTGAGTTTTTAAGATTGGGTGCTTGTGCACTCTGTTTTGTGCTTTTCAGATCTATCTAAGGAAAGCATGGATTCAAAAATTGTCATTTACTAAGCAAACCATAGATGTTAACTGAACGGAAAAAATATGTGTTCTGGCTAACCTGTGTTCAAGCCCTAGTAATTAACACTGATTTCAGCAGGGTGTTTGGAAGAATGAGGTCTTAAACTTAGTGAATAAAGATGAATTTACTTGCAACTGCAAAATTGGGCAATATTCAGTAGAATTTAGTAATTATTATCTAGCTGTATTTATTTAATAGATTGCCAGTGCTAGTTGGTCAGACTAGTCATATCTTACTCTCATTTTTATCGCTTCTGTAAAACTCCTGACTTCACAGGGCCTTTGAATTTGGGCTCTGCATGATAATACAAACATAAAAATGGAGTCCCCAGTTGTTGTTCACAATTACAACCATCAGAGTTGAACTGTGTTTTACCAATCTGCTCTTGCTTCAGCAGACAAAGTGTATCTTGCAAAAATGCACCATTATTAAATATTCTCACATGGGATATCTATGATTCTATAAGACCCTTATATGACCTGTGGACAGACACAGTGTTTTGCATAATATATATACTTTTATTTTCCTCTAGCTTTCTTATTATTTATTCAATAAATCCTTTTTTTTCTTGCTGACAGCAGTTGTATTTATAAAGCTAAATCCAACACAGCAAAATGTTCATCACTTTATAAACTAAACGCTAATGTTTTATTTATGTGCAATGAACAGAGAAAAAAAGAACTGAATTGATGTTTACCTAACAAGCTGCAAAAAAGTGCAGTAACATAATAGTGAAGTTCATAAGCATTCTGGCTTGTAATTTTTGGTGTCAACATTTGAATTGCAGAAAGAGCTTATGCAGACATAGCACGTATACAAGTGCAGTTTAGATCTACATCTATAAAAATAACATCTGTTTAAGCATACATTACATTTAAAAATAACTGTACAGTGATCAGCTGGTTAAGTACAGTTAACCAGATGCCGTTTTAAAGTGCCAGATGGAACAATGAAACTAAGATTGAAAATTAAAAAATACTGTGAAAGGTCAAATCAATTAAGCAACCTGTTTTGTTGGCATGTAACAGTTAAAAGTAAGTTTAAACTACTTAAGGAGTGAGCAATGTGAAGATGAAGCAGTTAATTTTTAACTTGCTATTTAGAAGAGGGAAAGATAAAATGCCTGCCACGGTTCCAGGGTCCCTCAGCAAGTCTAGGGGGATACTGGGAAAACAGGCACGGTTAAGTAATGTTTACTTTGTTTGCTTTCAATTTAAAATAAATAATATCTCTCAGGCTTTTAAGTAACATCTTTTATGGCGGTCTGAGCTCGTGCAACACAGATGCAAACATCTCTTTCTTCTCTCCTATGGCCAGTGACAGACTCCTTGGCTGAATCATCTCCCTGGGATTGTTCTTTATCCCTGGGGATGGTGCCCAGAGGGGTCAGGGATGGGCTTGGGAAGAGGCTGATGCCAAGGAATGCCACGGGAAGGAGACACTCCTTGTAAATGGGTTCTCCATTTATTTCTGGGAGTTAAACCCACCTGAATTAGGAACAACACCCAATACGAGGTGTGAGGTGCTGTTTTAGAAACAAGGGTGTCACTGTGACTCTGTGAATAAATGGCAAGAATTTGTTAAAATTGCACCTGATAATAAGCCTCTGAAAGACAGATATGAGGAAAAGAGAGTTTATCCACCTCACCTCTTTAAAGTCCAGGGGGGAAAATAGCATCTTTGAAATATTATTTTGGCAATGCATATTTTTTCTTCAGTCCCAGCCAGTGTAAAATTCACAATCTAAATTTAAATTTTGGACAACAGGATGGTGGTATCCTTGCTTTAATCAGGAAGATGTAATAATACCTGCAAGTCTGTTGGCAGGCAAGGCAGAACTCGTGGATAATGAAAGAGGAAGTGTTGATTTTTCGATTTTCACTGCTGCTCCTTTTTGTTAATTTTTCCCTAAATTCTTAAATCACTGCAACTCAGACACCCCATAACACAGTATATTGCTGGATAATCCTCCAGCAACAGTGCAGAAACCACGGACATCAGAAACTGTTTTGGAAAGAAGTTTTAGGCACCAAATCCGGGAGAGCCGTGGGTCCCCGGGTCAGCGAGAGATGCTCAGCTGCCCTGGGGAACAGCAACCCCCCCAGCAACAGCAGTGCCATCCATCAGCAATCCCAGTGGGAATTTTTCCTGAATGAGTGTTGGGCTATTTTCAACCTAGGAACTCGCTGTTGTTCCTTTGTTTTAGTAACTTTGTTTATGCGTGGCTGGCGGAGGCGAGGGGAGGAGGGCAGAGCGCCGGGACACGTCGCTCCTTCCTGACACCTCCTGTCCTGCTCCCAGCGCTCCCAGTAAAGGAGCAGCTGTACCTCTCCCCGCTGCACAGCCGAGTGTTTAGACCAGAAACACAATGAAAAGATTCTGTGGCTGTTAAAATAAATAGCTTCCCGGCAGGGGGTGGAATAGTACGGCCATTCCTAGGGAACTTGGTGTACCCTGCTTCCAGAAAGCGCTGGGATAGGACACGCTGTGGAGAGAGAGGAAATAAGCCTGGCTTCTGCACTTGGCTCACTCTTCCTCCTCACACTGAGAATAGTTACCCTACAGATCGCTGGTCCTGTTGGTTTCCCTTTCATGGAAATATTTTGCGTTCCTGCTGGTTCAGTGGCTGATGTTCAATTATTTTTACTATTTTTTTTTCCCCCAAACAGTTTTTCTTCGTTGACAGCATAAAGCAAACATTTGGGCCTGCTGTAAATAGAGAACATACCAGACCAGTGGCAGGTAGCTTGTGATGTTTAAGTGGGTTGCCAACCGAAGTTTGTAAATCTGCAAAATCGAATCATTATATTTCACAGACAAATTTGTATAATATAAAATCAGTGAAAAGATAACATAATAAGTACTTTGACTATTATCTGGGGGCCTAATTAGACTGGTGGAATCACTGTAGTCAGTGAAATTAGAGTTATACAACTGAGGGGAAGGGAAATCCAGCCCTTTAGCGGAATGAAGGCTTATGGAGCCTCGTTGACATTTGCTGTCCCAGGTATTCAGCAGCTGTTCCTTTCCTTTGTAGAAAACAGGACTTTGCTCTTCCCAGACCATATTTTCTTTAATTTAACCCTGTGGCAAAGGAAGCTGTGGGGAGACAAGAGGGGCTAATACTTGCCTGAAGTACAGAATGTTCCCATCCTTGTCGCCCCTTCCCTCTGGTCTCCAAAGGTGGCACCTTGCAGCCAAAAGGGGCTGCTAAATCCTGTGTTCTGCTCACAAGAACAGGTGCCTGCAGGCCATGAGCCTTCAAGAAAGTCAGGGTTGTGCTCCCCTCTTTGCTCCACCCCAGACACTGAGAGATGCTCCCCTGGCAAGCAGAGATTCTGGGGGATTCCAGGTTGCTGCCTGGGATTCCAGGTGCCAACAGTCAAACCATCTGTGAGGGGCAGGGAGATGTGTGGACTGGGAGTAGTGGTGTGAAGGATGGTGATGGAAAGGCTGAAGGGTGTAGAGGGAGCAGAGAGGAGCATGAATTTCATTGGGATATGTTGAACTGGTGGCTTACTTGGGGATGTGAATAATGCAGCCTGAGCAAATGGTTTCCCTGAGGAAGGAAATAATTCTCAAGAAAGATCCTTTGATTGAATTTTGCCATCACACTCAGGTGCTGATGAGATGTCTGTGCTTGCAAGTATCAGTGCATTACTGGCAGGGTGCACTTGGGTTGGTGGAAGAACATTCTGGCAGCTGGAAGTAGGATTGGGGCATTTCTTCCTCTGGGAGCAGGAATTCAAGCAAGCTGGAGCCCCTGGAGAGTGAGACAGGAGATCTACCGGGCTGCAGGCTGATTGATTGTGTTTCTATCTCCAACACCCAGTGCCTGGCCAGCCTTCCTCATTACTCCTCTCCTCAGTGCTCTCCTAACCTGTAGCTAAATCACCCTTGGCAAGTTTTCCTTCCCTTGCAAAGACGGCAACTCCCCTGTCAAGTTCTTGAGCATTTGTTTGTGCAGTGAAATCTGTGATGCTCTAAATCTCAATGTGCATCAGCTGGCATGCTCTGACATTTGGAGAGCCTCACATTCATTGTGTGCCAGACACACAACGAGAGGCCTCAGCACAGATGTAGCTGGACCCCAGGTTCATCTTGGAAGGTAGGGAGGGATGTGCTGAGGGTCAGCAAGTGACCTGGAGGCCTTTGGTGGGGGAGGGAGGACTGGAAGGGAGCAGTGGATAGCCAGCTGGCTGATCGCGTCGAAACCAGGACAAACAGTGGAATATCATTTACTTCTGAATTCCTGAAGTACCAGGACATCTGGCTACCTGAAATACATCAACAAATAGGTCAGCTAAGATTGCAAATGCACCCCTCACACAACAGCGCCGTGAGGAGACTGAGGGCGACTCTGCCAAGGAAAGTCTTCCTTTTCACAGTAACATTTTCTTCTAAAATCATCTGCAGGCTTTTTGACTAAGATCACTGGAAAATGTGTTAGTCTGGGAATCTTTAATTAAAAAAAAAAAAGATATTCAGGGAAAGTGTATTTCTAGGGTGGAAGCAGGAGATCTGCAACCATGGGCAGCGTGGAGAAGTCTCTCCCACTCGAGGGTTTTCTGCACCCCCTGCATCCTGATGTTCCCCATTTGCAGTGCACCAGGTCTAACCATCACGTGGGGATGGACCTCCTCCCCCATTTTCCCATTTTTCCCCTCACACTATTGCAGCTGGGATGATTTGGGAGCACTTTGCAGCATCTGTACAGTCCCAGTGCTGACAAGGGATGGAAGGCAGGAGGGCACTGGCTTCAGAGACCATTCCATTGTTTCTTATTTCTACAGTGTGGACAGCACCTTGTAGAAACCCCCAGAACTGCCCAAAAATTCTATGAGTTTCATCTTACCTCAGGCATTTGCAGGATAGGATTTTCCCTTGTGGCAATGAACACCCAAAATGACTCCAACTTTCTCTGTGTAAAAATTCAACACTCTGATTATTTTTATGTCACTGGTGACCTTTCTAAGCCTCTTTTACCCCAAATTATATTTATAGATGTATCACAGCTCCTACGCCTGATTAGGGTAATGTGTGGGAGCTGAAGTAAATGATGCCACTGTTTGTCCACTGTTTTAGAGACTTTTTAAAAAAAAATATTTTTAAAGCCTGCAAGGTCCTCATAACTTTTTTCCCCACCCTCTCAAGCACAGAGGAACCAGCTGGTTCCAATAAATAAAATTCTTATAATAAAAAGTCAACTATGGAATATCAAAACAAATAAAAGTCATACTGTTGTTGTTTGCACTTTATGGATTCTGGGGCACTGGTAATGCCTTTTTTCAGTTTCTTTTGCTAAATCAACATTAGCTAGCAACACACCTAATCTTGACTGAACTATGTTATTTCCTGCCTCCCTGCCTTTCCTGTCTAAATCTCACTCTCTGCTGAAGCAGCTAAATTTGCTGCAAATGAGGAATATTTTGGGACACGAATTTTCTTACAAAACATGGGGAGAGATCTAATGCTGTAAGCAAACAGCACTCTAATTAATGCAGATCCAGGCTATTGAAAGCATTTGTAGGTTACTGTTATCAAAAAAAGACATCAAGAAATTGATGCTGAACCCAGTACTGGCACTTATGGAAAATACTGACCGCAGACATTTTTGGGAATGGTACCGGAGCAGATGTGAGCTCAGAAATTCTGGACCTGGAACATATGGGTTTTAATAAACAGACTTCTGTTCCAGCTCCTCAGTTGCTTTTTTTTTCCT
>VZRX01016619.1:117677-157247 GCA_013398075.1 Notiomystis cincta | reverse complement strand
AATAAAACAGTGCAGTCAACTGTGCACAGGGCTGGAAGGCCAGGAGAGAAGTGTTAACAGCCAGTTGTGACAGCTACAAAATAATTATCCTAGCAGTGAGCACCTGGTCCTTCAGCTGCCAGGCTTCCCACAGGAGTCATCTTCAGTCCTGGTGCAGATAGGGAAGAGGGTGAATACATTTAGTCAGGATTATTCCTCACTGGAGGCAGAGATGGGGTTCATGGTCCATGTCTGCTCTGGGCGTGTGCTGGCAGAGCTTGGGGCTGCTCGTCCTAACTCACACGTAAAGGCTGATCCTGTTGGGAAGGTAAAAGGTGTGGATTCCCTTCACACAGATCTGTGGCCTTGGGGGGGCTTGGGGGCTGTAGAAAAGCATCACTTAAGAGCAAAGAAAGGAAGGAGCTTTACAGTGAGTTATTGGTAATGTTTTGGGGGCTTTGTCCATGTGATCTGTTGACTGACACTTGAAATACAGGTTAACCTCCTGCAATGTGCAGGTTAACCTAAGTGATTGATATTTAATGACAATATTAATACACAATAAAAGGAAAAAATGCAAGGTGTCTAAAAGAAATCTTTTCACACTGTATTTCTTTTTTCTTTGTGTGCCTACTGAATTAAAAGCCTGTCTTTGAAACTCTGCAGGGGTAAAGTCTATAGTGGCTTTCTGGAAATGACCAGTTCAAACCAGCTTGTGGGAAACTGGCAGGGAAAGCATCAAAAAGATCATTTTCTAACAGCATCTTTATTTTGATAACTTGTAAACTCGGATATCTCTGGAAAACAATGGCATTTTCTCAGGTGCCAGCACTTCTGCAAAGTTATTTTCCCCCCTTAAACCATGCCATCTTAAAAATGCTGTGCATTAGTGCCAGACTGTTTGAAGCTGCTGCTATTAATGCTCCAGTGAGCTGTAGGAGCCCCTGTGATCCTCAACTCAATGTTCTGTTGGGCTGAACCTTCTTTTTCTAAGGGAGAGAAAAATAAATTTCCCCTAAATGATCATTATTCATTTTTAATCCTGCATGGATATTTTTCTTCAGTTGCCCTGAAAATACTGAAATAGGATAACATTAGGCTGTGTGCAAATTATAGGTCTATTTGAAGAAAAACTTGAGTAAAATTGCTTTTCTGGAATTAAGTTGAATGGAATATTTTAGACTTAAAATTTTGCATACATTTTTGTCTAGACTTTGCTATAGGCTCTACCATTTTTTAAATTAGGTAATGGACATAAAATGTGTTTATTCTTCATTGTGTTTATCCTTTCTAAAAATCGAAAAGATTTCATTTCCCATGTTTTTATTAAAGGATATAATCATTCTGAAATTCTTCAGTATTGGTCCATTAATATTTCTGGGACATCTTAAGATGTAAGCAAAATAGGTGGCTTTATAGGAATCATAAATATCTTCTAACTACAACTTATCCTTAATCCCCGTGTAAGAAAATAACACCATTGTTCATTTTTCTTCCCTGGGGTTTATTCTTTGATGTCCTACATACCTAATCAATCTTTAAAGTAATGCCAAGTCTGATTAAAGATTGTCAGATGAGGCTGGTACTTGTTACTTCATATTTTTGCTGCGAGGAAGGAGTGTCCAGATGAGGCAGTTCAGTGTTTGGATCCAGTGAAGCTGTCTTACTAGCTAAAATTTTGAGCTGAATACCTCAGTGCACAAGAAATGTTGCTGCAGAAATGGGTGATGGTTCTGGAATAAGGATCACTTCATTTTCCTTTTTCACCTGTGCAGGACATCCATGTTGGAATATTACAGGAGGCATTTTGAAATTACCTCTGCTGTGAGTGTAGCCTGAGCTGTTGTTTGAGTTGTTTCTAGCATACAGCTGTATTTTCTTTCATTTCATTTCAGTGATTTGTTATATATCTTTTGAGAACTTTAACCTCTCCGATTTTGGGCTGACATGGTAACTCAAGCTCTTTTCTCTTCCTTTTTAAGTCTGGGCAGCCAAAAAATCCAAACATTCACAGTGTTTCTGTGCCTTGAAAGTGAGTTACCAGGAACTGGGAGAGGCACTGGACGAGTTAGGTTACAGATGGAAATCATTATTCTGTTTGATGAAAGTTTCAGTAATATTCTCCAACCTCGAGGTGAAGGAGGCTGACTTGTATGGCTCTGTGTCACAGCATCTTGTTCCAGTGGGAAAGCAAATGAAACTCTTCAGTTTCCATGCACTTGGACTTTGCACTGGGGGTTAGTTTGCATGAGATATCGGGATCGTGTGCAAGCCAGAAATGAATTCGAGCAAACCTCAGCTGTATAAGCCGATGTTAGTGAAATTATTGAAAATTTACCACTTGAGAACTTCTGGTAATTAAAGATTGCTTCTGGAGGTTCCCCTGCTCCTCAGAAACAACCTTGTGAAGTGTTCTTCTAAGGGCTATTCACAACCTGCCTTTCTCAGAGTCACTGCTCGCTGCTGTGAAGGCAGGGGCTGGATATGGAAAATAAGGGTTTTTAGCACACCTCCTTCCTTGCAGAGCCTGTGTTTGGTTGGTAAGCCCTCAAGGAAGAAACACATAATATAGGGAATTTGATCTCTAATTTGGATATCACATTCGTAACACCTTAAAATTATGATAATGTGATTCTGTTACTGGAGGACTAATTGGGAAACCACAAAATCTTGGAATGCATAAGCCAGTCCCACATTAATGTTACTTAATGCAAATGCATTGGTTTTGGGGTTGGGAGTATTTTATAATTTAAATAAGCAGTTTAAATTATGCGGTTATAACTTAAACAAAATGTATTGTGCATGGGAGTGATAATTCAGAAGCCTTGTGGCCACTTATCCAACTCCTTATCCCATGAGAATTATGCACGTTGTAAAAAATCTTGAATGAACCAGCAGTGGTTAAGAATATATATCTGAACACTTCTCCAGCTCCCAAGAAAATGAGTGATTGAAAATGTTAAATGTTGCTGCTGCCATATTTATGAACAGGAACCAAAGCTCTTGGGGCCATAAAACTTCATTTTCTGGTTGTAGCCCAACTCATTTGGCCAAAAGATACCCCTTAGGAGTGAGCTAGATGAGAGAGTCCCATCTCAGGCAAATGTCTTGCAAGGTATTTTCTTTTTAGTAATCAGTATGAAGCAGTCGTATAACTTGTGTCTGTTGAAGTGAGAAAAAGGATTTCAGATACGAAAGATCAAATAGAATATTGGTATAAAACCTCATCTAAAACCAAAACTTGTCAGAGAATGAAAAAAAAACCCAAACCCAGACATTTTCTTTTTTCCTTAGGATGGAGACTATTTCTTAAAAGCAAGTTCATATTCATCTGCCCATTCTGATTATAGCTGGGTCAGAAAAACTAAGTATACTGAGAGAGACAATTGCAAAGCTAACCCAAAGTAGAGAAGATTGGAGAGCTGACATGAAAACCTGCTCAGGTTAAGCATGTACAGTGCCCTAGGACAGAGGATGAGCAGGCAGCACTGATGGGGAACAAATCTACTGCATTTTCCCGACTGTTTTTCTTGTTGATGGTTTGAAGTTTTTTTGGTGATAGCAACCGGAAACACTATTTCCTGAGAAAATAAAAAAAAAAAGTCCTCTGAAAACTGCGTGGCTGGAAAAAAATCTGGTTCTTGTAGCTGTGAGAATTAGTGTACCACCCTGCCCTAAGTAAGGATTACATCTGGAATTAAACCCAGCTTTCCTCAGCCTTTGTTTTATTTATTATCTGCAGAATTGCTTTGTACGAATGTTATGAAAGAGCCCTGCATTGGGGAGTTTTTTTGTAAATGAGCCATTAGCTTGAGTAAACAGGATCTGGACGGAGTTCGAAGCCTCCACAAGGCGGCACTGGCGCATCTCGCATCCCAGTTCCCTTTCCCTGCCGGATGCTCCCTCGCCAAGCGTTTAGAAATTTTATGGGCACGCTTTTTTATCAAAAAACTCTTCCGCTTCTAAATTTTCGTGTTACCTTGCAAAGTGTTGGGTTAAAAAAATAGGAGTTAACCTTGATAAAAGCCGTCAGTAATTTCTTGTACAATGGATATTATGTGTTCTGGGAGCTCTAAAGCAATGATAATGTAAATTGCCTATTTGCAGTGACAAACAATATTCTTTTAGTACTTCATTATATCAATGACTTGCGAGTTTTGTACCCAGTTGCTGCCTTCCCTTTAGTGGTCTTTGCAACATGTTCAAAAAGTTTCAGAAACCAGTTTTATTTGATTTCTTTGGGTTAACAAATGGATGCACCACTTGCGTGCATGATTCTTTTTTCCCCCCACTGATCACAGCTGGTGACTGAGATGAAGCTACTTCTTGTCTTTACAAACTTGACTCCAGCCAGCTGAGATCCAGGCCCTACTGCCTTTTCTCTATTAAATACATACTGAACTCTGTCAATAAACAGCAACATGGGAGAGGAGAGCAGTGGGCACAGCAAAACAAAGTGGTTTTCCTGACAGCAGTCCCATTAACAAGTGCAGAGTTGCCGCTGTCAGTAAGGAGATAACGTTGCCCATTTCATCTACTTGTGCAGTAAAAATGCAACTGGAGGAATGAAGTAATAGCAGCAAATGCTCCCTCTGACCCTCAATCACCCAAGGCAAACCGAGTGGGGTCCACTCTGCAAGACCTGCAAGTCTTGTGTCCCTCTTACATAAACAAAGCAGGGCTGTTTTAGTGAGAGATTTTAGTATACCATAGTTTAAAAGAGATCCTAACAAACTTTAAAATAAGATTTATACAATGCCTTTTTTTTACTGTGCTGATACTATTTTATAGAACCACTGAACAGTTTTGGTTGGAAGGGACATTAAAAATCATCTCATTCCACCCCTGTTCCATGGGCAGGGACACCTTCCACTGGACCAGGTTGCTCCAAGTCCCCTCCAATTTGGCCTTGGACACTTCCAGGGATGGGGCAGCCACAGCTTCTCTGGGCAGCCTGTGCCAGGGTCTCACCATCCTCACAGTAAAAACTTTCTACTTGGCAGAATTGTTTCAAAAAATATGGGCAATAGTTACCATTCTTTGGACAACTGAATAGCTTCAAATGTTGTGATTATTGTATATTAAGCAAAATTTCCTTTTATTACTTAGCAGTGTGAAAACAGATCAGAGGAAAGAAACATATAAAAGCTCTCTCTCCTAAAACCTTGCTGGCTCTTCTCCCTTGCTCTGTGGTCAAAAGTTAAATAGGATGTTCTGATTATCACCACTCCCAAAACAGATCAGTGGGATTTTTTTGTTCAAAATAATTCCTCCTCCCCTTGCAGCTAGTCTGTGCCAACAAGTTCAAAATACGGGAAGCTTGACCTTAGCTACAGTCCTTACTGATGTGCCACACATCCTGCACTGCCCAAGGAGCACAGAGAGCTGAGGCAATCTGGTGGAGACTTCCGAGCTCTGCCCTTTCCACAAGAGCACAGACACACCAGGGGAAGAAAAGCCCATGGGGAATCGGATGTAAATTTACTTGAAGCTAACAGGTTCCACAGATTTCATTGCAATTTTGGAGTGGGACCCAAATATGTAATAAATTGGCAGGGAAATAGTTCCCACTGTATATGTGGCAAAAAGGAGTCCTCACCTCCCAAGTGCTAAAGGGGAAAGTCAAAATCTCTTTCGAACTCTGCCACATTCACCAGTGTATAGTGAAAGAAAACATTCCTCCCTGATCCCGATGCTGGCGACCATCCAGAGCCCAGAGCACTCTGGGAAATTCCACTTTCTGAACCCTGCTGTGCTACCTAATCACACAATGGGCTACATATGCCATCCAAGAAAATAAACACAGGTCTGGGAAGCTGTTTGTCCTGCAGGGCTAGGAATGCTCTTCCTAACTTGGCAGGGTTGCATAATCCTCTCTGAAAGGGGAGAGAGAGCTGCTTGAACTCAAACTGACTAATGAGATTGAAGAAAAGCCCATCAGAAGCTGGCACAGCCCTTGGCTCACCCTGCCAACACACTGCCAGGTGACACTGCTGGGCACTCTCACTGTGGCTTGTGTTTGTGTCATGATAGAAGGTAGACCATGGATCTAGGCCCCAACAAGGGCCCAAAAGGCTGCTGAGGGGCAGGTTGTACCCCCGAGCTTGTGGTTTATAGGGGAGGGGGGGCCTTTGCTGGTCCTCTGGGCAAAATCCGACTGAGTTTTCAACCTTTCTCCATAGACCATGGGCAGGTTCAATAGTGACTAAAATTTCCTATGACTGCAGGTGCCTTACCATGGTCCTGTGGTCCATATGGACTCTGGGCTGAGATCCTGGGATCTCAGTGAAGGGAGAGGGTGGAGGATGGGACTGGTGGCCTGTTGAAGGTTGCCAGTTGGTCAGCAGCAACTGCAAACTGCACCGGCTTCCCTGAGCCTCGTCTCGTGCTCTTCTCCACTTGGCTCTTGAGATCATAACCAAATTCCTCCGAGAACAAGACTTGCATTGATTATAGTAGAAATTGGATCTGGATTTTAAATCACATTATTAGCTCTTCTAGCAAGATGAACTGAGCGATACAATTTGATTAAAAATTGCAGAGACCTCCCCTTCCACCTCCCTCGCTCAGTTTTGGAGCAAATGTGTGTTTCATGGTAACAGGGAATGAAAGCGTTCCACAAGGGCTTTTTTAATTACAGCATTAATATAATGCACTATATGTTACTCTCGAAATCTACAGATTTGTTGCTTTAAACACATCATATTGCTCTCTGAAACACTTGAAACTCTTAGAAGTTTTTAAAAGTGTGTGTTTAGGTTAAGGTTAAGTTGCCCTTGACAGCATTTTTTAAAAAGATTTGAATTGTTGAATAACCACCTTTCACCCATCCCTAATTGTAATTTAAATGACAATATGCTCCCAATCAATAGCTCTTTGTCACACTTTGAAGATCAAGGATGAGATTTCACCCCATGAGTTTACATGGCAAAAGCTTCTTTTTCATAATGCTAAAAATGTTGCATCCTGCTGTTAAAGAAGTATAAGAATACCTGCTCTCAAATAATTAGTTTTGAATAAAAGCATTTAAGTCATACTTTATAGCCATTAATTTGAAACAATTCAAAGCCCTTCATTTCTGCACTTTGTTCACAGCTAAGTATTACAATAGGTATTTTAGCCAATTGGAAAAAAAATCAGTTACAGCAAGATAATTTGAACAACTTAAGTTGGGTGATATTGTAAGAGGTGGGTTTTGAATAACTGTGGCTTTATTTTTGCATCAACTCCATTTCTGTACAGAACCATCTCTGCAAGTGGAAAATTGAAAAGCTTTTAATGGTGATCACTGTGTGTATGTGACTTTGCAATGTTGTGTGCTTCTCTAACAGGTACATATGGGGGCATGTGGCTGTTTCTCCAGCTGTACATATAAAGACAGGCATTTACTTAAACAGGCTCCACTCAAAAAGCTGATTTTTATTTTATTTTACTTTATTTTATTTTATTTTATTTCTATAAATAAACTCTTTCTCAGAGTCCTAGGCAAAGGCCAGGCCTCTACTGTGCTTGGTGTTATGAAATGCCAAGCAGAATGATGGTCTTTGTCTGAGAGTGCTTACAATTCTTGTTTTTAGTTAGAGCGGCGAAATGTTTAAAGAAGGATAAAGTCTGGTCTGTTTCTATGTTGTCCTTGGTAAACCCAATCTAGTCTGGTCTCAAAAACGGAGCAATTCTGCTCGTTGCCAGGGAGAATACATAGGTATCCAATGAGTCATGGTCAAACATACGGCCATTATTAGACCACAAACACAGGAGGAGAAAAAAGATTTCATTTGGACCTGTTGTCCCTGCCGAGCTGGTGAGGAGGAATAACAAATAAGCGAGTGGAGGAGGTTGCTCTTTAGGTATTTATGAGGAGCTTCTCTCCCTGTGGGGATAGACTGGGGAAAAGCAGAAATGTGCATGTTGGAAAATTTAACTCGAGCAAAGGAGGCTGCGCTGTGGTGTAACTAAGAGCACTTAGTACAGTTTAATGGCAAACTAGAGACAATGGGAACGAGAAGCTGAAGCTGTAGCAGGCTTCAGCGAATACAAAGAACTTATTTTTAGTTTGGAAGAGAAGGGGCAATCAGAAGACAGGCACAAAGAGAGAAGTGATTGAGATTTTTTTGTTAGAGCAATGTTCTTCGTGGCAGTGTCATAAATGAGCACGTTCATCCAGACCAACGGAAAGGATGCTGAAGAAACAGGACACAGGGTGCTGAGCACCACAGTGCATGGCTGTGCTTCTGTGGCTTAGCAGAAAAGGTCATGTCTGAGAATTGGTACTTGGAAATGTTTTGCAAGACTGGGCCCATATGTATAAATTTAGAAAAAAATCTCAATTAAAAATGGAGCACAAGTTCTTGCTTTTAACTGTGGGCTTGCACAAATACAGATTTAAAATCAACTGAGGGAGTAAAGGAAAAATATGTGGTTTTGGTGCCTTCTTCAAACAGAAAATCTATAGAATTTTAAAATTGTTAAAAAAGAAAAAAGGCTTTCAGTACATATATATATATATACACACCATAAAATTAAGACTTTGCACTTGGGCAATCCTCTTCTCCTGAGTTATCATTTAGTGAAAGCTTAGGAAACTGATTGATTTTACCCCTGCACTGAGTTTTGGCAGGACCAGAGTAGGAGAAAGTCATGGTGTTGAACTGTTCCTGTCTGGGCTGCTTAGTGGAAGATTTGGAGAGCATCAGGTTGTGCTCAGGGTCCCACTGAATTGAGCCATGCCCAAATACAAAGCACCAAAATATTGCCCTGGCAATGCAGTTTATGCACAGTGATCTCAAAGTAAGGATATGGTATGGCTGTGAATGGCTCTGGGTATTCACAAAGCCTTTCTGTGCTCCAAGTTTTCCTACATATAAAACAGAGGCAATAATATTTCCAGCTCTGACACTAGTGGTTAGGGAATTTATACTTTTGAACATTAATTTGTGAGAAACTATATTGGTACAAAGTATTGGTTCTGTTCGTATCGTTCCTGGTTATTAACCCTATTATTGGTCATTGCATCTGTATACTCAAAACACAGGGTTTATTGATGGCTTTTATTTCCTATATGTGTCATATAAATGCCTTAACAGATGAACAGGGTAGTGAAAATGATAGGGTACTTCAGAACAGCTCAAAGTCACTGCTTCTTTAATAAAGCTTTGGTTTTGTATGTCGGGAGAGATGGAATTCACACCCCAACCTATGCACAGCTGCAAGCCCTATTAAGTGAAACCCCTCCTAAATATAGATCCAATGGCCTCACCCCTGGCCTGCTTCCAAAGACCATAGAGGCCTGTTTCACTCCTTCCACATCCCCCTCCCGAGGCACAACGAGCGCCGAGCCATCGAACCCTTTGCTCGGTAGTGGGAAGAACGGGTGCAAGGTTTGGGGGCTTGGAAGGTGCAGCAAAGTCTTCCTGCAAGGAGAGTAATTTTCACATGTGCAGACAGTCAGCAAAAGAACTCTACAATCACTGCAGCTGTTCATAAGCTGTTCATGTTCCTGTGTATTGTCACTTTAAATAAAAAGGGCCTTTTTATTTTTTCAAGTAGCCCTAAAGTCAGCGCTCATGAGATGAGCAAGTCTGAGCCATGTTCAGACAGAACATTTTAACGATCAGGAGAGCCCTGATGCCTGGGAGTTACCAGGGATTGCATGTTAACAGTAAGCCAAATCATCAAAATGCAGCTTGAGTAGGTCCAGTGAGGGTGTATTATATTGCAACAATTGTGGCTGCTGGAGTTAAGGTTGAGTGGGCATTCCTATTATAAACCCCAACTGGTAGGGTTGAGTATTTTGACCACATCAGATAATGTCAAGTGAAACTTCTCACATGAATTGACACCCAAATACTTGTAACCTCCCTTACAAACAGGATCAAGCTCTTCCCCTTCCACCTACTCCTCTTCCCAGCCTACACTTGATTTTGTAACTGGGTCATTCTCTTCAAACATGAATGGATAAAAAATTGTGGATATTTATTTTAAAGAAATCAAGACTAACAGTGCCTGATTGCTGGTGTAGGTTTCACACCCCTCTGCTCGATGTCACAGCCATGCAATGCTCATGCAGACCATGCAGACCAATGCTCATGCATGGCCATTGCATCCCCAGGAAATATTCTGTGATCCATCAGGCTCTCAGTGACAGCCAAAGTGCAGCTGCAGCCTGACAGTGCCATTGCATTTCACCAGGCAGCCCTTAGTGAACTCCACTGGTGGGAGCTCAGCACTGGAGCACATTTCCTCTCTGCAGGCAGAAAGTTTCCCTGTAGGTTTTGCCAAAGTGCTCTGAGTGTGCATGTGTGACCAATGTGTCACAGGCCTGTGGAGCTGAGTGCCACTAGCAGGGATTATATGGGCCCAAAATTTAACAAGATTAAAGAAAAAAGACATGAACTTGGATAAAACTTAATAAAATTTTCCTATGTTACGTTGCTGAGGTTTTCAACACTGTTTCCTGGATGGGACAGGAGATTTTGCTGCTACCAACATGAACCAGTAAAGGATTAGAAAAGGATTTTCTTCATAGGACAGTGACTCTTAACTTGATTTAGAAGAGAAAGGATGCTCCAGTGGTGAGGATGCAGCTGAGAAATCAAACCCCAGAGTGCTGTGCCATTTCCCTGTGGTCATGAGGAGGTTGAGCAGGCCTAGATCTTTGCAGATATTAAGGACTTTACTCCTCAGCAGTCTCTGGGGAGTTTGAGTGAACATTTCCAAGGACAAGGCCTTGGTCTGTAGTGCCCTTCTCTCCATGTGGAAAATGAAGAGCCCAGCATTTCCCTGCAGTGCTGGAGTGGACAAGCCTGTTAAAGCAGCAAAGAGCTGAATGAGTCAGGGGTTGAGTAGGAAGAGAGGGAGAGGAAAATCCTCCCACTGATAAATTGCTAACACTCTTTTGCAGAAGATTTAAGATACTTGATGGCATCATGATAATTTTTGTGTGTCAGAATTGCTAAATATTCAGACGTCTGGTTTTTGCCAAACCCGATGTGTAAAAGCAGATGAGAGATATTTTGCAAACTTTTAAAATCACCTACAGCGCTTAAGATGTTGAAGGTAGATTAGATAAGACTAGCAAAGTTATTTGAACATAAACATTTATTTAAAAAATATCCTCTGCTTTGCTGAGCCCACAAACATTGTATAAATAATACACAGTTCATGAATAGGAATGAACAGGCTTGTACCCCTCACTGGTATGGATTTATATTCTGCACCTGCCAGGACTTTATTAACTCTCTTGAAAACAGTGGTATCTTTGCAGGGAAATCTTAAGGAAGTTGTTCTTGAGAATATGCCCCCAAAGCTTAAACTTCAGATATTAATGGCTACATTTACAAATGTATTTAGGCAATTAGAAATGAGAATACATGACTAGTCATATTTATAAAAGTTAAATAAGTTAGGGGCCTGTCTGCTGGCCTGGGCTCTGTCAATGTCCTTTCATACATTCATGCATTTTAGGGTCATAAGGAATTATATTCTTATTCTGCAAACAATGCTACCTGTGCTTCATTTAATTCATGCAAATAGTCCTTGGTGGGAAACTGCTCACACAGGTACAGTATTTACATATCTGTAGGAGCTGGCCTGAAATGGTAAATATTACAGAATAGGTCTAAACTACCATCTTTGGGTCTATGATTTTAAGTGTGGTCAGGCTGCAGAGGTGGCTGATTTCACACTGGTGGTGGAAAAAGTTCACAGAAAAATCCTGCCTGGGATTTGGTCTGAGCTTGTTTATTTTGAATCTGTGTTCTTTGCAACCTTCCCTGTGTACTCCCAGGGCTCTGTCTGAACACTGGTGGCTACAAAGCCACCTGCTAGAATAAAAGTCCCAAAGTAAAGCACTGACTTTCCCATAGAGTTGGGGAGTTAAAAGAAAAGAAACCGAGGTAGGAACAGCTGTTCTGGAGTTTGTTCAGTGTGCTTTTCTCTATCTGTGTCAACTAGTTTGGTGAAAAAACAAACAGCAAAAACTCCCAAACTCTCATCTTGTAAGTCCACAGGTGCATCAAGAATTTGAGTCTCAAACAAGGGAAAATGAGGAAAGTTTTGGAATCATTTATCTGCTGAAATGCAGCCCACATTCCACAAAACATGGAATACTTTGAGCTTCTTGCTAATGACCCTATGTCTGTTGTTTGGGCAAATACCTAATGAGTCAATTATGAGCACATACATCATCATTTGTAAGGTATTTACTGTATTAGAAGTTTTAAAATGGAAATAAGTTATTAGCTTTCAAGTACCTTTTAATCTTGATATTCATAACAAAGAGAGATACATTTGTCTCTATACATTAATAATCTGAGATTTAATACTCTATTTGATCAAAAGGAACATCAAAATGATCTTGTAACATCTCAAAATACAGCCTGGGTGTGCAGCAAGGTGATGGGGTAGAGACAAGCTCCCCATCAACTTTGTTGCAGAATCAGGATGGAAATCCCAGTAACACAGTTAGTTACTGGATGACTTGGGAACTCCTGCAGACCAGAGAACAGTAGGAAATGTGCCAAACAAAAAATAACACCGAAGCATTTTTATTGCTGTTAGTGCATTTTAGTATGTTTTTGCTTTGTTAAATGTAAGAAATCTAGAAAGATGAAACATTTGGAGAGCTGTGATTGATATGATGGGTATGGAAAAGGAAACAAGTTAATTGATGGGTTTGGTTGTAGTTTTATTATGACCAAAATGCATATATGTCAACTGAGTTGGAAACAAGCATGAGAACTATGGGAGAAACAGCAGAAGGAGTAAGGAGTAACAAGGAGAGGATTATTAATACACTAAATTCATGTTAAGGAAAGTATTTTGGTGTTTTTTTTTTTTTTTTTTTTAATATGGGAAAGTGTGAAAAGATCTGTGATACCTTTGGGGTAGAAATGACCTGACAGGTGATTGTAAGAGAAGATTGTAGAGATCCTTTCTACCAAGACGGTCAATAATATCTTTGTAGAGCCATCTCCCCTGGAAAATATCAAGTATGGCATACTTTGATTGAAACATTTCATCCTGTTACAGTAAGAATCACTGTTTCTTGGTGTGTAAATTCATATACCTTAGCTAGTGTTGGACATAGTTAGGCTCTAAGGGACAGGAAAATCCCTGTAAACAAGCCCATATCAAGGGCTGCTGTATTGTTAACAAGATCTGTGAAGCCTAGAGATCCCACTAGCTCCCTGAGGTAGGGTGGGCACTCTGAGGTGGGAAAGAGGAGAGCTTTGGGAATCCAACCCAGATGCCAAAGCAAAGCATTGGTGGGGCTGAGAGCACAGCAGCTGCTCCACTTCCCTCCTGTCAGGCAGGTTGGGTTTCCTTTGGCCTCCTGGGAAAGGCCCTTCAGACCATGTGGAAACTCTGTATGAATGAAATCTTCTTGCTTTATGCATAGCCCTCCAAATTATCCTTGTATGAAATCAGATGCACAACTCAGCCTTGGTATATTTAATGCTGTGTCTCCTTTTCTGCCTTTCTCTCTCTGTGCCTTACTTCTCGTGCCAGACTTATTCTCCCTTTGTTTTTATGGGTTTTGCAGCAGTAAATCTGGCTGCTGTTTAGCAAGGAGAGCTGTAGCTTGATTCAAACCTTAGTTACAGACTGTTTCTTTTTGTTGTTAGACACTACCCGCCTCATACTCTACCTGGCCAAAGCTGCCAAGTTTTGGATTTCCTAGAGGAGGCTTTTTATTCTGTCGTCTTGTCTGCACATGTACACACAACCTCCAGTTATATAATAGGTGAACTCACTGTTGTGCTATTGTGCATTTTCCTCTTTTTACGAGCGAACTGCACTGACACTTTTTTGTGTTTCGAGTCTATTGTTACCTCGTGCTGGGGCTGCAGCCCTGAGATTTCCTCGAATCTTCACTTTTCCCACACCTAATCAAGAGCTTATTTTTAGCATGTTTTTTTTTCCCCTCCACTTTTTCAGTTTAAAACCTCTAAAATACTAAAAATGGCCAGGCCAACCTAACCTCTCTAAACACTGAGCATTGCGTAATCTTCGGGCACATTGTCTGCCTGCCTAGGATGGCAGAGGAGCCTCATCAGTGGTAAAAGAGCCCAGAGTGTTTAAAAAAAACACCAAAATGAGCAAGAGGTGATTCCCCTGGTGCTGCTTTCAGGCTCAGCTTCCTGAGGAAGCTCCTGGAGGGAGCACCATGTTGTCATCAAAGCCTCCAGCGTGCAATTTATACCTGACAGTGAGGCGGAGGAGGAGGACGGGCTTCCCCTTCCAGCCACACATGGTGCGTGGGCACGAGGCTTCCCAGAGAAGCCTCTTCTCAGCTGGCACACATCTGCCTCGGCACAGCTCCCCTCCTTCCCAGCACATCCAGAGAGATGAGCTGGTTGCAAACCGGCTCCTTGTCGGTTCCTGGAAAAGTGACCGCAACATTTCTGATCGGACGAGCGGGAAGATGCAATCTCTGCCCCTGACCAGCCTCCAGATCATCCCTCTCTGCAGACCACATAGGAGGAGGAAGGGGAAAAACAACTGCAAACAAACAAAAATGGAGTGAGGTGGCCGAGACCAAATTAGATTAATTAGCCCCAGGCTGTTTTGTGTGTTTATATTTAATTTAGGTTTAGCTACTTCAAAGTTCACATAGTTTTAGTTAATAACTTTACTATAACTTATTATTTTCAGATGTTGGCAGGTAGACAAGTTGTGAGTCACCTGGAATATGAGGCTAAATAAGTAATACTCACTGGCAGGGTTTTGACCATGACTGATTACACTTCTCTGTCTTCTGTGTTAGAAAAATATAGCTTCAGAAAGAAAAAAGTCCACTTTTCTCACTTCTACTACCATTTTCTGTTGAAATGTCCATGGGGTGGGTTAGATTTCATACATGGCTGTCTAGCTTTCAAAAACTTTCAATCTTTAATCTGCTGCTTAATGGTTAGTACATCCTGTAGCATACCAGGTCTTTATTATTTCATTTGACCTCTTTTGTGAACCTAAGAAGGTCCACAAGACCTGTTTGTTTATGAGCAGGGCGGTCTAGAGGTTAGTGGTCTTAAATCACAGAGGAGAAAATGAATGGGCAGCTCTTTACTTGGGATAATAAAATTGTTGTCACTCCAACTATAGATTTTTGTAGGTTATTACATTAGTTAAATAAAATACTGCCTCATCAATGCAAATTCCAGTTCCGGCTAGTCCTGATGTTGGCTGTAGAAGCAGGAATTCATTCATATTGCTGGCAGTAAAAAGGAATAAAATTGTGTTTGACAGGAGTGGAGAGTTAAGATCATAACTTTTCAGAACCAATAAGGGTTCATGGAAAAATATATACTTGGGAAGAACAAAACCCTAATCACAGGCATTGCTTACTGGAGGTCTACAGCTGTGACAAATGGTGTGATACTCATGAATATGCAAAGTTCTTTTCAGCCTGTAATTATAAGAATCATTGAGCCTATGTATGCATTTCATAGGAAGCCTCAGTTGCATAAAGCAGCAGATGTATTTTGGTGACAACAATCAATAGTAAGAGGGAAACTCATCATAATCCCAGGAGCTCAGCCTGGACCTGACAGGCTGTTTTTCCTCTAGATTTCCAAACCCTTCCATGAATTTGCACCACTGGATTAGTGTGTTTCTCTCTGCCCTCAGAATAAGTCTGCTATCCTTGACACCCAGTCAGATATACCAGCTCCCCTCCTTTACCTTCTCTCCTTTTATCCCATGTCCACCTTGGGCAAAGAGAAATAAAATTCTGCTGTCTCCAAGCCGTTCCTCCTCCAAGCACAAATGGTCTGTCATCTCAAAGCAGCACCAACTATTTGGAGGGCGGCAAACCACTGAGCTGTTTTGCTTGATTTTTCTGCTGGCATTTTATTTGAAGAGCTACTTCCATCTGGAGATGAAATAGCCACAGAATCTATCATCTCACACCTCTTTCCTACTGATGTGTTTTGCAGATGAGGCCCCAGCTGGACCAAATTCAGCAGCAGTGGCTGAAGACACAACCCCACACGTGCAGGTCGGCGCTGAGTGCAGGTAGGGTTAAATTTGAGTTGTAGCTGGCAGAGATGGGACTTGGCCTCTGCCTCCAGGCACTGCTTCTTGGATATGACAGGGAGCCACTGATAGATGGAGGAGATGGCAAGAGGTGTGTCTGTTAAGCATTTCCCTTTCACTATTGAAAGAACCTAGAAGGGTCTGAATTCAAGAGTCACGCAACAGATGCTAGAACTTAATCCTCTTAGCCCTAATGAAATCATCTCCAAAACCAGAGAGCTGAAAAAGAAAAAAATCCTGATAAATTTAGAATCAAGTGAGACCTAGGAGAGGGGTAACCAAGGCACCTATAGCAGCTTATCATGGAGGAAGATTATTATTACTTTGTTATGTGCATCTGGGGACAGAGGCAGCTGTTTGTGTGTTCTAAATATCACTCTGGGACTAACATCTCCCCATACCAATGTAAGCATATACTTTACAAATTGAAATATGTGTTTATCAGCAATATCAAAGTATCTGAGTTTATGGGAGGTTTATTTTGGCAGTAAATTACGTTGCTCATGTTGGTCTTGATAAAAAGCATTAAGAGGTATTGTGTGTTAGGAAGGACTATCTCAGTATTTTGCAACTTGTTTTCACTGTTCCCTTGTCTGTTTTCACAAGATTTCTCAAGGTTTCTTCATACCAAGGTCAAAGCTTTTTTGAAAACCATGGGCTTATGTCTGTATAGTCAGTTACACTCACAATCAAACCCTTATTCAGATGTTATGAATGTGACCATCAAAATTTCTACAGGTTGTTTGGAGTTAACAGCAAATGTCTGAAAGAAATTTATGTTTTCTGCCCTTCAAAAAATCACCTGGAAGGCATAAACAGGCTATCATGACAATTGTTATTGTATAGTTTAAGACTCTTTAGGAAATGGATCTTTTTAGGGAAAAGGCAATAAAATTTATGTGTTTAAGAACAATAGGATATTTAAATATTGAGTAAAACCTACCATACGAAGAGAAATTGTATTCCAAGGGGCTTCATTGTGTGTTTGCAGAGTCTCTTGGCTCTTTGTTCTTCTTAGCCTAAATGAGACAAAATACTTGTTCTTAGACAGCAATATACTGATTTTATAAAGAAAAATCTGTGGGTTCTGGCATAGCCAGCCTGTGTCAGAAGGTGGCATGTGACATGTAGGGAGTCACAGTGTTTCCAACTACAAGCCATCAATTTCTTTTCCTTGAAAAGCTGGGATCCAGCCCTCAGTATACACTTGCCCAGGGAAGAAAGGGGGGCACGTTGCACCCCTTCACATGGCCATATGACAGGGCACACAGACCAGACTCTGTGCCAGAGCCATTATTATCTTTCCCTAGGCTGGGGGGAAATATTGGTCCCCACCATCTGCACAAACTGAGCCAGGAGAGGGGAGGGAATAATGAGAAGGGACTTTGTGATGCCTCGAGTTTGGGCAGAAACGAGGTGACAAACACCTCTAAAGCCATGGTTTAGGCTCTGTGGCATCACAGCTGTGTCTCACACCTTGCTCAGGACTCCTGGCATTTTAGCACCTTTAAACTGTTGACTTTTTGCATGCCAGAGTCAGATGGAGAGGTGTACATCCTCATGGCTAGATGGATGTGCTAAGCATGGAAAAACGGCCCTAAAATACAAACGAGTGACCTGTGGTGTAGCAGAAGGGGATCTTGTCATGCTGAGTGCTGTGCAATCTGTTGAAAGCAAGCCTTCATATTGATTAACTACCTTCTTTCTGCTGCCATAACATAACTGAAATCCAATATGTTACATAAATAAAAATCTTTCTGGTTATTAAGGGGTCATTTATTTGGGGAGAATGTCCACATGAGTGTGCAGCCCTTATTCCTTCTGAATGGGAATGATAAATAATTGGGGTTTATGCAGAAAACCCCCTGGGGGTAAAAGACTGCAGGAGTGGAAGGTTCCTTCCACAAAAAGGGTTGGGGTGACTTGGTGTCACTGATTTTCACCCTGGCAGCACCTTCTCCCTCCAGGGTTTCTGCTCCCTGCTGGGACCCCCAGGCCAGGTGAGAGCTGGGCAGCTCCAGAGATGGTTGCTGGACACAGGCTGGGTGGGCAGAGATAAAACTCTTGAGAACGACACCAAGGCTTGAATTTTTAGGCCTGAACTGCCTGTAGGTTTCAGAAACTCAACAAACAAAAGGCAGAATTTAGCCTCAACTACAGATTTGCTGCCTGGCACATTTGTACATTTCAATTTCCAATAAGCTGTGTTCTCTAATCACAAGACTTCTAATCTTCCACCACCGAGTCACCGATTTTGAATTCAAATTTCCTTCTTTTTGTCTGTATTTAAAAAATAATAATAATCATTTTCCATCTATTGCAAATAACAATACAGATCCACAGACTGAATGCTGAAGTTGTAATTCAATCTCAGGCTTTGGCTGCCATTCATTGATACCTCGAGCTGTGCTCTTATTATTTATGACATCAGCAGAAACTCTCGATTGAATTGCAGCCTTATATTTAATTAGGGACTATGTATTATTTTGTATGCAATATCCAGAATTAAAAATAGCCCCTTTCCAGAGTATAATGGGGAAAAGGCAGCAAAGTTTGAATATATATTCTAATTGATATTTCTTGTACTTATTCTAAAAGTAATCAAAACGTATGTTAAATATTAATTATAATATTTTTACTGCATTGTGCACCCTGATTTATTGCTGCCTCTTTTGGTTCACTTTTTAATTACTGTACATTATAAGAAAACTAAGGGGGTTTTAAATAGAAAAGTTATTTAGCATTAAAATTAATGTATAATTCAATATCAATCTTCATAGTGAATGTTATATTAAACGTAATGAACAAAAGGTGTATTTAACACAGTTTGCAAGTTTTTTTTTTTTACTTTTTTTATTTTCTCTCCTCTCACAACATGCCTCTCAACTCTCTCCACATTTAAAAGTCAGGGACAAAGCTCATAAAGGAACAAAAGACTAAAATCAGGGATGGTCTTTTTTTAAAAGAGGTACAGTTTCAAAGCCTGGAGGGAAAAAAAAAGATAGAAATCAAAGTGCTCTTGAATACAGAGAACATTTTAAAGGAAATATTGAACTGTTTGCTTAAAAATCTTACATTATTGCCTTCTTTTTAAACTCAATTCCTTTTTGAAGGAGAACACCAGATAGGGACAAAGAGAATATTTTCATGCAAAAATCAGGCACAGGTACAGAGGCACAGCCAGACATCATTTCAAGTGGGCACAGGAATTTAATTCAAGTTATTCTCTCCTTTATTCCACATTTAACAAAGTTGAAGGATTTATCCACCTCTCTGACACTAGTGCAGACTTCACTAGGTAACATTTGTATCCAGTGGCAAGTAAATATTGGGCTGGATTTTTATGTCCACCTGAAATGGATTCTGGTTATGAACCTCAGCAGTTGTAGAAAATTAAGTTTAGCATGACTGTGGGGCTCTGCACACAGCTTTGTTAAGCTGTTATCAGTAAGAACAAAGAAATGATCCTTGTTTACCTGCCCAGGTCTAATTCAAAGGCAGCACAGCCTATTTTTATCCCAGGGGTAAATTCACCTGATGTTTGGAGGCAGCAAGAGCTGAGAGTATTGGGGAAAGGATGTACTGGGTGAAAGTGTTCCCATGATTTTGGAAATCAAATCTCCAGGGAAGGAGGTGACACTATGGGGCCTCATTGAGCCTTGGTGTGTCCTCATGGAGAAGTGGAAAAGGACTAAGGTGGTGCCTTCTGCCCCAGGGCAGGTCCAAGCCTGGGGGGTTTGGAGAGATGGATAAGCTGTTTGAGAAAATATTTACAGATGTGTTTTCATTAGTCTGAGAACCTCCTTGTCTAATCTACATGACCTGGTTTCCTGAAAGGAGAAATGAAAAAAACATGTTTGTTTTTAAATAAATAAGAGATCCCTCACTAAATCATCTAACATACTGTCTATTTATATTTTATAAGGACAAATGTTTCTGACAACTCTCATAATAGGTCTGTACAAGTATGCCATGTTCTTCCCAATGAGGCTTCTTTGAGTGACATAAATTGCCATTAATGAAAATTTTAACAATTCAGGATAAATAATTTTTTAACTTTTAATGTGCAGAGATGCAACATAACATGGCAGGCCTTGCGAGAGAAGACATTTGTTTTGGAAGGAAGTTGCAGAGTATATTTATTCATAGACCAAAATAAAAGCAGCATGAACATTATTTTTTAATAGCTCTGCATGTTGGGTGGCTCTACAGAAACACTGATATATTCCTTCAGTAAACACTGGAATATGCAGTGCTGTTGTGCCTTGAGGAAATCTCAAGTATTCAAATGTTAAAAGTACTGATCTTGCAGAATTAAGCAGTGATGTTGACCAAGAGGTCACCTGGGACAGTGGGACTCTGTGTGAAATCCTGCCACAGCTCAGCTCTTTGGTCTTTAATGACAAAAACAGCCACTGAACAACCAGCATTGAGAAAGAAAACTTGATAATATTCCTGCAGAAGTCCACCCCCTGCCAGCAAAATCATCACAGTGCAACCCTAAAACACAGGTGCCGGAGATATCACCCAAGGGAGCCGGGAGAACTTCTTGTCACTCCTATCACTCCTTCCATCATCAAGCTTTGTCTGGGTCCACTAATCCATTTGAAATTCCTGTATCACTGTCATTTACCCTCCTCCCTGCCCAGTGCCATTGATGTTGGCATTGACAGGCGCCTGTCACTTCCGATGAATTCTGGATCTGGTCCACTGGACTCGTGTGAGGCAGGCGAGGATCATTAGGATTTTGCAGCGTTAGTTCCAGCTTTCCCCTTATATAATAGCAGTGCCACTTGAAAGGCACAAAATATAGTTTCAATAAATGGCTTTCAGATCAGATAAATGTTTCAGCTCTGCTCTGGAGTTTACAAGACCTGGCAGTCATCTATTTTAAGTGTACAGCAGACACTCAAACATCGGTGTTTAAATATCTAATAACTCTTACATAAGAGCTTGGCACTAACGATGCCATCATGCATTCATCTGGAAAAGCAGTAAACTAATCCCATGGAAAAGAATATGTGGATATTGCTACCTAATAGTGAATTGGGCAGGGATCCTTATCGATTCCATCACAGTAGATTTATTTTTTAATATTTGCCAGGCAAAACAAAAGAAGTTTTCATTCCAAATAAGCATGTATTTTCTGTAGCCAAGTTGGTGGGGAGTGAAAATGCTGTCTGTTGCTATAACGTAGGATCTTTTCTCTGTTACAAGAAGTTAGTCTAATAACGTGTATACCTCAAAATCATGCTGAATTTGTTACATAAAAGTATACAGTTGTGTTGTCTGTATACCCTCCTGAAAGACTTTAACTCAGCAAAACACTTTTATTAGTATTTACTACTCCCACTGAAGTTAATATACCTAATTGCAGACAATAAAACAACTGAGATTCTTCAAATTCAACACATCTTTAATTGCTTTGCGAAAATTGAACAGTAGTGTCGTTATGTTAACAAACACACTTATCTAGAAGAGGGTGATGTAATCAAACATGAGAAAGAGTCGGAGTGGAAAACTGGAAATCTTTATCATTAAATGTGCAGAGCCCTTCCAGAAGCCTTAGGAAGGAGGCATGATGCAACTGAAATGTAATCCAGTGGGGGGAAAAAATGGGGTGAAGAAACTAGACACATTGCAGAGTTAATTCCTAATTAAAATTAAAACTGACAAAACAAACCCTGCAGGCAAGCATCCATTAGTGCCACAAGGCATAAGAACATGGAAATTTATTTTAGTGCAATAGTTTTAGCTTTGTGTGTTTCCTCTACCAATAGCTGCTGAATTATTTGTAGTCTTCAGCATGAGGAGCAATTAGGGGAGGCAAAGGGAGAAAATGGTTGTGGCTGGTTCTAAGTAGGCAGAAGCCTTATTAATGGTAATGAAGTTGGACTAAGCTCTTACTAAATTTCCCTAAAGGCGAGTGGCATGTGGGGAATTTTGTATAGAAAGGAAGTTGAAGTTTTCATACAACCATTGATTTTTTGGTAAAACACGTCACTCATATTCTCCTGCAAATACCAGGTTATTGATTCTGAACAGGATCAATTATTCTGGTTTAATCCATAGCTTGGATAGACAGAGAATCATTGAATCCTAGAATATCCTGAGTTGGAAGGGACCTGCAAGGATCATCGAAGTCCAACTCCAGGCACATTTCTTACACGTGAGCAGGGGATCTGAGAAGCTGATCTGCCCTCTTATATTTTGATCTTGAGCAAATCATTTAACTTCTCTGTAGTAGTTTGTGTGAGAAATTGGAATGATATATATTTGCCTGATTTTTAAAAGCATCAGGATATGAGGAGGAAAGTAGCATGACTAATGTTGTTTATCATAGTGGGGTTTCTATCTGATTTTCTTTATAATGTGCACAGTAGTCCTGCTCTATCTTGTGAACCACAGAAGCAGTTGCAAGCATCTAGATATCCTGTTTTGGTATAAGGGAATCATATACCAAATTACTGCTTTATTTTTGTAATTTTTTTTTCCTGAAGCTATTCCTAATTTCTGCTTAAGCAGCTCAGTAGGGCTTTCCTGGGGCTCTTATGCCCATCTTCCATAGTGGCTGCAAAGAGAGATTCCTCTGTTTGTTGAGAAGTTGGTCTATTAGAGGGATCACAGGTAACATTTAGTAATAGACTTTGATACCGAGTCTGTTAGGGTGGGATGCCCTATGCTTTCAGTTTAATAAAATACTTCATTTCCTGTCTATATGTAGCAACTGATAACTAAAGCTGGAGAGGAGCAGTGATTCCTGTGTAGGGATATGGAAGGGAGCAGAGAGGACTGGGGCTGGATGGGGGAAAAAAGGTTATCTGTACCATCATTTTCTACAGTGCTTAGATCAGGTTTCTCTGGGGGACTGTGCCCTTATCTTCAGTTTTAAGGTTCAAGAGCACCCAGATACTGAGAACTCATCTGCCTATTTATGGTTGCAGTGGAGAGCAGCAGTTTTGCACAACTTTGCCTGTGCTGCTGTTGTTAGAGAGTGAGCTGCAGCATTTATTGGGGAAATGATTAATTGATGCCTTTTGTGGTTTAACTCAGCAGCAACAGAACCCCACAGAGCTCCTCTCCAGTGGGATGGGGAAGAGAACTGGAAAAAAAAAAGTAAAACTTTTGACTTGAGGAAAAAAAAACAACATTTCAAAGGTCAATTTAATAACACCATATGGTCTGGAATATCCCTTTGGCCATTTGGGGTCCACTGTCCCTGCTGTGACCCCTCCCAGCTCCTTGTAGCCCTCCCTGTCAGGGCAGCACAGGAAGCTGAGAAGTCTCTGACTCCATCAGCCCTACTCAGCAGCAACTAAACCATCAGTGTGTTACCAACATCATTCTCATCCTAAACCCAAAACACAGCATTGTATCAGCTACTGAGAAGAAAATTGACTCTACCCCAGCCAAAACCAGGAAAAAATCCAGAGGAAGAGCTTCCCTGAGCCAACAGCCCAGGAGCAGTTTCTTCAATTCAGCAGCTTCAGAAATAAGGACATTGATGCCCTGTGCAAAATGGCCTCACTGTCCACCCCCTGGACACGCTGCCTGAGGTCTTTCAGGTGAGGAGTGGTTGGAAAGTGCTCACTTAGAGCACAGGTGAGCAGAGAGCCCAGCCTCTCACTGCCTCCTTGTTCTACTCTGGTACCTGAAATGCTTTGAACACACTGGGACTTGGATGGGGAGGACTCATGCAAGGACATCACAAATTTGGTTGCTGTGAGGCTGAAACGGATTGGATTTGGCTCAGGCTCAAAACCACCTGGAGATTTCAGCAGCTCCAGCAACCAAACCTCTCTTCTCTTTCAACTTAAATGCAGCATCAGAATCCACATGCAGCTTTTATTATTTTTCACTGGAATGACCCTAGGAGATCCCCCAGACCATGCTCCTGACGCAGTCAAGGTCAATTCACCCTTCTCCTGCCAGCCAAGCCCAAAAATGTCAAATGTTTCTTTCCTTGGTGTCACCCCTCCAGAGCATCTTCTTTACAGCAATATATGGGCTATGCAAAGGACAACTCATGGAGCTTTGGTAGCAGAGGCTCTCAGAGCTCCCCCTGTCACTGCTGTGAATATGTGAGTCAATGTCTTACTGATCTTTGTCCCCCAACTCCCTCAAGGCCTTTCTTTAAGTTCAGCACTCACAGTTGGATGAGACTCCTTCCATTCTGCATTTTCCTCCCCCTGTGCCTCTTTTGCTTTCCTCATGACCTTCCCAGTGGCCTCGAAGAACAGATCAAGTGGGAAATAGTTCTGTAAACAAGTCAGTTCACTTCTCCTAGGTGGGGAAAATGTCATTGTAGGGGTGATCAGAGTCTTATTTCTCTGCAGTTGCTCGGATCAGCTTGTTGAGCCCTTGAGAGATTTTTCCCTCACACAGGGGAAAAGATGCTCATGGATATCTTCATAGAATGGGAGACTTGGGAAGGCAATTTGTTTGCTCTCTTTTCAAAACATTTTATTCTCTTTCTCTTTTGCTGTCTCCCCAAATGTGACATCTTTCTTAGCGTGTTCTTCAAATCATCTACTGCAACTCTAAGGAGCTCTGTGCACCTGTGAGTTCATTAAACCAAAATGTTCAGGATAGCTTCCTCGGCTCACTTTAGACTAATTAAATGGTTGTTTTCATCAGTTCTTGCAATTTATTTTACTACAGATAACAGGAGAATATATCAGCCTCGGAATTGCATTAAATATTTCCCTCATAACATATTGTCAACAAAAGTCCTGCTGAATTAATGACTTGTGTGCCTGTTTGAAAGTGGGATTGTACTTGTCTAATTGTGGCATCAGTTGTCATAGTGACTATCAGGCAATCCGGCAGCAAACACCCTTCCTTGGCAGGGTTTAGGTAAAGCAGCCTTTGTGCAGTTGTCAGCCAGAGATTTATGATGGTAAAAACTATATTTGGCAGCCAAATCAATGTGTTGACCACTCTTTGTACTCCTGCCCTTATTTTAACTTAAACACTTGACACTCTACCTGAATATTAAGAGGCTCTGTGTCTCCAGAGCTGTTTTGTTATTAATAGATCACTTTTTATAAACTGTGTGTGGGATGACTGGTTATTTGTATATATGTCCAACAAATGCAGTTGCTGGTATTTTCTGAACATGTAACTCCAAATGTCAGCTCTTGCAAGCAAGTGGATATCAGGGGGTACCTTTTTATGCCTGCTATTAAAACATGTCGAGTGATCTATAAATTACCCCATTGAGATAAACAGTGGATTAAAATAAGGCACTCCCATTCTGTCATCACTGTAATATTAATCACTGGAGTTTTGGTCTTTAATGTTAAAATGTACCTTTTAGCAGTATATGTCACTCCATATTAAATTACATGTGAACTGACAGATTTTTTAATCAAAACTTGCATTCTGAATTTTGTTTTCTTCGTAATGTCACAACAAGATAGGAAAATAATTTTGGTGATGTCTATGAAACTTTTTTTAACACTTGGTGTTTTATTTTTGCTTTAGAATTTGTTCTTATGGGTGGTTTTCTTAAGTTTTACTGTGACTCGTTTCTTTCATTAAGCCTACAAAAATGTTTATTTTAGTCTTATTGTATCAGCTGGTGAAGGAAAGAAATTATAAATTTCATTCAAAATATTAGAACTATAGAGTGTTTGAACACAAGAAAGTATAAAAATTTCATTATGTCAGTTAGTAGAGGAAAACATTTGTATGGCCACAAGAGTGTCACAGACTGGGTCTGTATAAAACTCAAATATTTTCTTGACTGGATCTATTTTTGCCATCATTCCAAACGAAGTTGTGTTAGTGGGTTTAACAGCATAGATTTACATTTTTAATAGCACTGGACAATAACAGGGCCATGTATGTAAATGTTTTTCTAATCCAAATATGCAGCTTTGAGACTGCTTATTTTCTTTCATAGGGGAAGTGGGCTGCTGCTCATCTTGTAAAATATAAACCAAATCCTTCAGGACAAGAAATCACAACTTTTTTGGGTTTGGTTCTGTGTTAGGTCTCTGAAACTTTGAAGGCCAAGTTCTCTGTTGTCTTATGTGGGTGGTGCTGCTCCAGGATTCACATCAAAGAGCTCACCCATTTAAAGTGCTGCAATGCTTTGCAACACTGGGTGCAATAACAATTTTACTGGTAAACAGCCTGAAACACCCACTGCTGCTGACATTCCACATTTTCATGTGGTCAGGAAAGTAACTTATTATTGGAAGACATATCTTGTGTCTTTGTCTTCCAAAGCAATTAAAATACAAATTTAGTTTAAGAGCGTTCTGACTTCCAACGTGTCAATCTACTGGAAATATTTTTCCTTCTTTTAAGGTGATTTTACCCTGTGATCTGTCATATATGGGCTATTTCTGTGCATTTATTTCTCTGTGTATGTTGGCTCTGGAAGGATTTTTGCCACCATGAGTTTGCCATTTCTCCTTTCCTTCCCCTGTCATTGTGTGGAAGGGGACCCAAGTCAGACAGGGACCACCAGCCAGAGGTGTCTCAGGTACACCCAGAGGGCTGTCACCTGCCATGACCAAATATAAGGTCAGGAGCCAGAGGGGAAAACCTGAGGGAGGAAAGAAGGAATCTGAGCTCATGACAGATGCTCCCAGCAGAAAGATCACAGAATCACAGAATTGTTTGTGTTGGAAGAGCCCTTAAAGGTTATCTAGGTGTAACCCCCCCTGCCACAGGAAAAGAACCTTCCACTGAAGTGAACTTGGCAACAACTTCCAAACCAAGAGAGCAATTTGTGTCTCTGAACCCAGTCTCCTCACTCACAGAGGTGAGGGAGACTTGTTCTTGAAGGAGATGGCAAAGTTACGAGTTCAAAGCAAAGAGGAAGACAGTCAGAATTCAGCAGCAGGTACAGTGGATTCAGAGATAGTGATGGGTGGGTAAATCTGTGGGACATCCACAGAGACAACAGATGGATGAATCAGGAGAGGAATACTGAAGGAAGATCCCAGAAATGGAGAGACTGGAAAAATTGCCATCCTAGTCACAAAGAGGGATCCTGGCACAGAAGCGTGTAGATGTTATCAGTTAAAGGTTATCTCGCACTGCTCCTGCTGGGCGTGTGCTGAAAGCTGGTGTGGGGCTGGAAAAGGGAAACATTTGCCTCAAACATTTTTGCAACGCTTTATCAGTTTGTTAACATTTGGTCTAAGTGTTCCCGCGTGCCTTTTCCCCATCCCCCCACCTCAAATCCCAGGCGTCAGAGCTCCTTTCACAACATATTGATAATAACCAACACAGTTGTCCGTCTTGGAAATAATAAAAGCCATAGACCGTAATAGATTTTTAAAGTTACATTTCGAGTTTAATGCTTGTAACTATATCACTGGGAGCAGGTACTTGGCACAAATGTCTCCATTGGAGCATAAACACCTTGGCCTATAGCCTCTGAGAGTTTATCAGTGCCATGGGAGATATTTCCTGCTATGTACATGCCCCTCTACAATGAATGAACAGCTTGCAACTACATATTAATCTACTTGATGACCTAGATCAAGAACAAGGAAAATAATATTGATAAGTCAGTCACTTTTCCTTTTTGGTATCTTCCTGACTATTAGCACTGGTAGGGAGGCAAACAGATGAATTGAGACTTTGCTTTCTGACACGGGTCAATATCATTAAGAAAAGTTTTAATTATCTCTGGGCCAGACTGAGCAAGTGGCTGGATGGTTGAGTGGGTTGTGGAAGGTGAGCTTAGTTCTGCTGGGATTGATCTGAGAGCTGCAGTGTTACAGGAGAGACTGGATGGTTAAAATACAGAGTTTCTGTGAATACACTGCTGTTGCAGTGATCTACATCGGCCAGGATCTGGACTGTCATGCCTGATTTTGTGAGAAACTTTTCCATGCAGGTTATTTTGTGCTGTGGCATCGCCCTGTTAACCTCTGAGCATTGTGTCCTGGCTCTAAGCAGAGAGTTCAAATCAAGGCAAATAAACTCAAGTGTTATCTGATAGAGGATTGTGCAGCCCTGCAGTCATTCAGCTGCAACCTCCACAGTCACCTTCGTACACACCCTGTATCCTTCCTGGTTATGCTCATCTTTCTCCTAGCACCTCTTTAAATTACACACCTGCAGAGGCACTGATCACTGCAGTGTAGCCATAAAGGAAAGACATTGCTTCTTTGCCCTCCTAAATACCTTGAAACACCGCTGATTAATTTTTCACCAAAAATAGTCCACCCTGAATGGACTAAGAGGAATTTACCATGATATTCTGTAGGCCAGTATGTGTGGATGGAATCCCACCCCCTCAGCTCTGACCACTGTGTGTTCCAGCCCCAAATCCCTCTTTTCTGCCACACAAACTAATATGCCTTTTAGTCTTTGTTCTTGCCAAGCTTAGAGACAAACAAGGACTTTTTCCATTTAATGTAAGTATCACAATAAGAAAAAAGTTTCAAGTGAGAAAAATGTGACTGTTGCTGTTTTCAACAGAAAGTGCTCACCAATGATCCATATATTCAAGATGTATGGGAAATTAATACCTTAACACATATATTAGTATGTCAAAATGGCATGCCTACTTACCCATTTATCAGGTTAAAGGAGGAGACTGGTGTGACTTTAGATAGTCATTTCATTTCTATGTGCCTACATTCTGTCATTTAAAAACAGGAATATGGATAATAAACAATAGCAGAATGTTATTGAGTCGTTCACATTTATAAAGCCCTTTGATATTGTCTATGCCTCAGTTTTCTCATTTGTAAAACAAGTGTAATAATTCATGTATTTATAGCTTTAAAGGGTGGATAATCTAATTTGACATCCTGTGGAGCAAAATCCTTAGCATTTCATTTAGCTATTCCTTCACTGTTCTCAGTAACTCGTGGCCTAAAGAAAGAACATTTTAGAAAGGCAGGAGATTTTAATTTTGAAAATGTTATGTGACTGATAACATTCCTCAGCTCTTGGAAAACTATGCCCTTCATCAAGCATCCAAACTATTAAAACTATGATCCTTATTCACCATGTGATATTGTTCATGATTCCCAACTTTCCAGCATGTTTTGAGACACCTTGTGGGTAATTTATTTTATTGGGAAATTTGTACAACACATTCTTCTCCATCTGTGGCTTCAATTACTCTGAGATATGCCCGTGGCCTGCACTTTATGACATCCTGCTCTGATATCCCTTTTTTAAGAACTCTGAGTCACCCTGGCTGAAAGATGTCCAATGGATGTTTGTAATACAGCCCTGTTTAGGATAGAAATGTGTCGTTGGTGATGACCTGCCAGTGATTTTTCTCAAGTGGGCAGAGGAGCATTGACCAAACCATCGCTAAGAGGCTGCTAAGTGGAGCTCAGCACTGTCTGAGTTTCCACTCATCTTCCCTCCCCGATCTGTAGAGCTCTGTTATTTCAGGAGTCACTGGAGTGCACAGAAAGGAGCATTCCAAGTGGTGGGAACCATCTGCTTCGGAGGGTGTTGCTGGCAGCTCGTTTCCAAGCTGCATCTTAGTCAGGATTGAGAATTTCTAATTTGATGCAATGACTAAAATCTCCTTGTCGATCGTGTGTCATCCTCAGCAAATTTCTGGTGTTTGGTTATTGTGAGGAAGACAGCTGCATGCAAAAACAGATGAAGGCAAGTCCAGCAGAAGAGATGAGGTTGTGCTTGCATGGGTGCACAGACACACACAGACCAAATTGCCATTGCTGTAATTGCAAAATTGCATTTTCCAAAGCTTTCAAAGTATAGTTCTCTATTTTCCTCACATTATCTCTTTTGGATGGGTCTCTGTGAAGGAAAGAAAAAGAAATCATTTTGCTGTGAAATTCAGTGTGTCTCTCAGAGAAATATAATTTACTATTTCAAATTCCAGTTGTGGGTAACTTGTTGATTGGCAATTTGTTTGATTTTCAACATGACAAACAATTGCCTCTGAGTGGACTCCTGGCTACTCCATACAAAATAATTTATTTTTATCCTTTTTAAAGCTGCCTTTTGGGCCTATCATGAATGGACCAGCTGCCTTGAAACTTGGATAAAGTATTATTCTTTTACATATATAACAAACCAGTGAAACAGTAAAAATAACATTGGCATAAGCTTGCCAAGGGGATTTGGTTGAACCATTAGGTAAGGTCTGCCAGATATATATAGTTTCAGCTGTTAAAATTGCATATTCATGTGTTTTCCATATACCTATTGGCCTCTCTCTCGGAGAACTTTGGAATATTTTTTTACTAGACTATAATTAAACAACAGCAATTGAGACAGGGTATTCCCCAGAAATTGCAAAATAAGGAGTGTGTGGTGGCCACTTGCAGAGTTGCTCATTAATCTTGAAAAAATTCAGAAAAACAGACTTGGTGTGAAAAAATGATGGGGGGGGCACAGGACTAAAACACAATCTTATTGTACACGTGTTTTGCAGATTTAAGTTTTGTGCAAGGAATGAAATTGAAATAATTCCCTACAGTCCAGCCAGTCTATATTTGTCCATATTATTTCCCCCTACCCCTAAAAAATGACTTGAGTTGGTGCCACGTGTCCCAGTGCCATCAGTCTGCATGTCTGGGAATAATTCACTCCTAGGCTAGCCTAGATTCTTGATGATTTCCCTGGCTTACAACTGCAGTTTGCTGTATTTATGAAGCAGTGAGTCAGGTTCTCTGTTTCTTTTTTTCAATGAAACACAACTCTGAGCAGCTTCTGGGATGTTTGTGTTGGTGAAGTTTTCTTTCCTGAGAGTTCTGCCTCACCAGAGCTACCTCCTTGGTAGGACTTACCACTTGTCTTGATGTAGCAAGAAGTTCTCAACTAAAAAAAATATTCCTTCTTGCCTTATCTGGGGGCAATTAGAATGTTGAGATCCCTGCCCCAGATCAGCCTGGACCAGGAGTGTGAAGCCTATTCCTGGAGCATTATTCGGGAGCCGTGCGGTCTAAATCGGGAGGTCACGTTTCTGCTGCAGATGAGTCTGAACGCTGCTAAATTCGGCAGGACGGCAGGGAAGTCATCCAAAGCTCTCACTGTGGCTTACACATTGTCACCCTCCCACCTCCAAAGTATTTATGTGACCTATCAAAGCTTCTGTTTCCTCGCTCACTTGGGTTAAGCCCTGACGCTGTTGTCTTCAGAGACCTGTGCTTCAGACTCAGGCTGTGCAGATTGATGGTCAGGGCAGCAAATGCACTGAGCAGGGCCTCTCAAATGCCTGGAGATCCACACAGGTGTAGCTTCTGGGTATGAGATGGTGGCTGCTGTGCCGTGTTCTCCACCACTCCAAACTGCAGTCCCACTGCACTCACTTGGCATGGCTCTGATTTTACATTCACCATGTGCTATTTTGTGATTTTTTGCACATCAGAGCTATAAAAACAGTGCAAGGATAAGTATTTAAAAGGATTTTAGGAGAATATGAAAGTGGAGCCAAATGTAATCCTCAGGTTACCCCAAGATTAAAGAAAGCAAACATGATTTTTACATAGACCCTATATTTGTGATGGACCGGGATCTCATGTACATGCCACTGTTTTTCTCCTCTCCTGTAAGAACCATATGAATATTAATTCATAGCCTTACAGATTATCTATCTATCTATCTATCTATCTATCTATCTATCTATCTATCTATCTATCTATCTATCTATCTATCTATCTATCTATCTATCTATCTATCTATCTATCTATCTATCTATCTATCTATCTATCTATCTATCTATCTATCTATCTATCTATCTATCTATCTATCTATCTATCTATCTATCTATCTATCTATCTATCTATCTATCTATCTATCTATCTATCTATCTATCTATCTATCTATCTATCTATCTATCTATCTATCTATCTATCTATCTATCTATCTATCTATCTATCTATCTATCTATCTATCTATCTATCTATCTATCTATCTATCTATCTATCTATCTATCTATCTATCTATCTATCTATCTATCTATCTATCTATCTATCTATCTATCTATCTATCTATCTATCTATCTATCTATCTATCTATCTATCTATCTATCTATCTATCTATCTATCTATCTATCTATCTATCTATCTATCTATCTATCTATCTATCTATCTATCTATCTATCTATCTATCTATCTATCTATCTATCTATCTATCTATCTATCTATCTATCTATCTATCTATCTATCTATCTATCTATCTATCTATCTATCTATCTATCTATCTATCTATCTATCTATCTATCTATCTATCTATCTATCTACCTACCTACCTACCTACCTACCTACCTACCCATCTACCCATCTACCTACCCATCTACCTACCTACCTATGCTTATATTTTTAATATGTTTTGCTCTTGCTTTGAGGAGAGAGTTTTCTGTCTTGGACAGCTGGGATGGTTGCTTTTGGGTTTGGAAAAAACATTGTTTTGATTTCCAAGTGTGTGGAAACTACACTGGTGTTGCTCAGTTTAAGGAAGGTCTGGTCTTGGACAGGAAAGTTCTGATGTTTCAAGTATACAGGTATTGATAGGGAAATACTGAAAAAAAAATCATACTATAAAAAACCACAAAGCAGTTGCTGGGCCTTTTTCTCCCCTTCTTTTTTATTTTTTTATGTCAGCAGTCTACAAACATTTATTTGGAGAAGTTTATTGGCTGTGCAGACGTTTGTACTGATATAACACAAGTGCCTCTTGTCTTGATACCCTGTGAGAAGTCAGTCGTAAACTCCTGTCATGTCTATTTTCTTTGTCTCTTATTTCTTGGGTCCCAGTATAAGGTAGGGTAGGCATCACTGACACACTCAGAGTGTCAGTTTCCTGAAGCTGATTATCCACCAAATTCTAAATCTCAAAGCAACAGAACTTGAGTTTCCTAGATCAAGCATTCAAATAATGAAAGAGGAAGGGGATAGAGGTGGGGGGAAGAGGAAAAGAAAAAAAATCAACCCATTCTCTCCTAAATTTATTAAATAAAATAAATAATCAAAACAGTGTGCAAACTACTGGAATTATTTCAAAAAGACTTTGCACATCTGAGGCCTGGTGTACTGCAGGCAATGCACCCAAAGCAGCTTTCCTCTGCTTATTCTGCATTTTAAGTATCAGAACCCCTCTTCACAGCAGGGAAAACTAGTGAACAGAAAAGCTAAATGCTAAAAGTCCCACTGGAGGTTCTTGGCGAAACTAGGAGCAGCACTCAGAGATTCTGGCTCCTGTTTCAATATCTTAATTACATAATTAGCCTTGCTTAAATCAGGTCATGTGGCACTCAATCTGACTTCCTTTGCTGTCGTGCTATCTGTGCTATGTAATTCTCATGCCAAGATAGTGTGCAGAGCCTTAAATAATCCAAGATATTCTAGTAAGGCATGGTAAAAAGTTAATTTAAAAAAAAAATCACATAAACATATATATAAGGAAATTAACACTGTTAGAGATTAACATAATCAAACAAAATATGGTTCATTACAACTGTATATATTACCATGCATTTAAATGAATGCTGATTGAAGAGAAAATGTATTTTCTCTGCACTGAAATGAAACACAAGAACAAAACAAGTGAGCTTCTTTTAAGAATCTGTAGCTAAGAAATTTATTTCACAGGTAACAAATGGTAAACGGACAGGAATAGTTATTTCTGTTAAAGGAATAAATCTGCTGAAATACTGTGAAACATTTTCTGTGCAGCAAGCCACAATATATACAATAATGCAGTAAAATCCCCCACCAAATATCTGTTAAAGGAATAAACCTGTCAAAAGAATTAATTTTCTGTGCAACAAGGTTATTCATTCAACAGGCTTCCACCATATGTAATTTATGAAGCAAATTATACTATTCCAAAAAGGAAAGGGAAACTCATACAATGCAGTTTAAACTACAGCAAGACTGGCTGGAAGAATGCAGCCTTAAAAGTCAGGAAATCTCCAAGCAGAGCCAAGTGCCTGCTCTGTCAGTGAGCAAGGAGCTCTCAGTGTGCACCAAATGCTTTACCATGACTGTGGGGACAAAAAAAGAACACCCCTCTCATCGTATATGAAGCAAACCTGGCGATGTAATAGGCAGGGGAACTGTTCACATTTCTGATTTCTATTCAAATGTGCTTTCCTGATGGATCCCACATTTCTGGGTGAGCAGGAGATGCAGTCCAGTCCCAGCAGAATTACCTGTCCAGTGAATCAAAGGGTACTGAAAGTATTACTGCCTGAATTAGTGGATCCTGTAGTATGTAATAATAACCTGGTGGTGTTTTCTTTACTGCTCCTTTCAGCCTCATGCTGTTTTTCACTTTGGTGCCATTGAGTTTGAATGTGGGAGGCAAAGGGACACTCAGAAAATGTAGTTATCCCTTCCAGTCGCTGCAGTCCTGAACCAAAAAGCACTGAAAAGTGCTACATGGAGGTGTGCTCTCTTTTACCTGCAGCTATACCTTTGCTGTCTGAGCCAAATTCATCAAAATAATCAAACTTTGCTCCGTGCCAGATCTATAATTTGAAAATCCCTTTGTAATTTTTTTTCCTTGATTATCTGTCTGGGGGCCACTGTAACTTTTGGGTGAAGTCTTGTAATCCAGCCTGAAGTGTCAGTCCTCTGTGTCAAGTTTAAAGCATCTGAAACACTTTATTTACAAGTCTTTAATTTCATACAAAAGTCTTCCAGTCCTGGGCAGATTAATTTGCACTGTGTCTCAATCTTATTATTTTAATAACTTTTCACTAACCTCTAAGCAAGTAGAATGTTGATTCCTAGAATAATGATAAAGTTTCCTTATAAAAAACCTCAGCAGGGTGAAAGTTGCTTTATCTGAGCTTTTGTTACAGATCCAGAGGCTAAGCCAGGTTCAGTAGGGTTTGTGAACCTTTTGGCAAATGTGGGCTGAGTGTCACCATAGAATCACAGAATGGTTTGGGTTGGAAATGGCTTTAAAACCCATCCAGTTCCACCTCCTGTTAGGGAAGGGATACCTGCCACTACCCCAGGTTGCTCCAAGTCCTGTCTAACCTGGCCTTGGACAATTCCAGGATTGAGACAAGTGATACCAAGCCAAATATGAACAAATATGGGCTGATTCATGATTTTGGGTGGAAATCAAGTGCAACCAAAAGAAATGTGGCAGTGTAGCTAAGTCACCATTGCTTTTTCTGGGTATTGTTAACCCAAAACTAACAGAAAAATTCAAGGTATTGAATTCTCATGATGTGGGTGATCCCTTTCAAACATAACTCCATGGGTAGGGAGTGGAGAAAATGCGGAAATTATGCAGGGTAATTTACAAAATTAGAAAAAATTCCGCAGCGACCTTTGCATTTGGAGATAAACAAAAACCAGTGCTTCCTTCAAACAGCAGCTGTAGTCACCTGGAGAACTGCTCAGGAGGGAAAGAAGCACAAGCAATAATTCACAGCCAGTTAACAGATAGCCTCCAGTGGAGAAGCTCAGGCAAACATTACATAAAAGAGATTTAGACTCCCAGGGATTGTCCGTTCCAGGTCTGTTTATTTACATAAATTTGTCAAAGCAGAATTAAAAGCTGAAGTTAAGATGCAGAAGTCCATATCTGTGATTGAGCTAGGTGTAATATTTAAAAGTATGTTCTTATCAAATTGCAATATCACTTTATTTTGTTCCTGCAGGCAAAGGAATAAATTGCCTCCCATGCAAATCCGCTCATCTGGTTTTTGTTGGGTTTTTTCTTTTTTTTCCCCCTGTTTTGTTTCATTTTGTTTTATCATTCAGTCACTGAAATCTGATCTCAAAAAAATGTAGGCAGATGTACAGAAGACTTATTTTTCCCTTGGCACACTGTTTAAAAACTTATAAATTAACTCCCACTCTTTTAAATCATTCTTCTCGAGGTGTTCCAGCCAGGCATCTTCACTGGCTGCCACATCCTAAATTCTTTGGGATTTGCTGTTGGCCTGAAATTATTGTGCTATGTGAGCTCATCATCTGGGATATTAAAAATATCCGTTACTTCAAATGTGATTCGTATACCCAGTGGCATTTGAGTAAACAGCAACATCACTGACTCAGGGATCCAGCTTGGCTCTCAGACACGTACTAAGTGCAAAAGCAACACCATTTTAGGGAAGAACAGAACTTGAAGATTATTTTGTTTATATATTATTGACTGCAAGGGAGATCTGGCCTCCTAAGCAAGTGTATAAAAAGATCTAGGAAACAGAGGCCAGAAAAATAAATCATTGTTGAAATAAAATTTTAAGTTTCCTGCTCCTGACCTCCTCAAGAAAGGTCTCATTTTTCCTTTCTCTCATATTTTGAGTGTTGCACAGAACTGTAAACCACGCAGTGCTTTCTCAGTGATGGATTTTGCTCCTGCTCTAGGCTGACTTCTGCTGCTGAGATTTTGTTTACTGAGTGTGCTCACCATTTGGGTCGTGGTTGTTGTTTAAATAACTGTCTAAATTGCTGATAAAGATTATTCAAGTTAAAGAACATCCTGAGCAATCTAAAATATTGAAAAGCGAACCATTAGTTGAGATTGACAATAAAGTCTGATTAATAGTTTGATTTTTAAAACAATTACATAAAAATATTGTTTGAAATCATTCATTTTAAACAGCTGACATTTTAATGCATAAATATAATTACAGACTCTTTAAGAAGAGCCTAATTTTGGCCTTGATATATATGCTGGCAATTGTGTATTTGAAATAGAATCATAAAATGTAAAACTTTTATATTTAATCACTAGTGTCAAAAATTATTAGGTAATAACCACAGCAGGAGAGAATGTGATAAAAGATACAAAGGCCCATATTTAAAACATAATTTTTCTAATACTTACTATGATTTTAAGATGTCATGTCGTCATACGAAGGTGAGCAGGTCAGATGCAAAATTGACTTTTTCTTTTTTTAATGTGAAGTGATCAATTTACACCCATGGAGGGGTTAAGCTTCCTGGAAGCCCTGGTCCTCCCTGTCCACCCTCCAGGTACATCACAGGGACATCAGCCCTGTACCTGCTGCTCTCCAAGGGCTGAGCAAACCCTCCTCCCATCCAAACCCAGGGCGGCGCAGACGCGGAACAGGAGCTGGAGGAACTTCTGAAAAGAAATCTATCACCTCACAAAATGCTGTTTAATTATCTCACACCTGGTGGTTTTCCACAAGGAATTGGGGGTTTTCCTTTCAGATGCTTAACATCTTTCTGCAGCACCAACCTGAGTGCTTCTGTGACAGAGAGAAAAGGGCTCTCACAGCTCTATTGGAGGCTGTAATAGTGCACAAAGCAGGGGAATCACACCCCGTGTGTGCTCTCACTGTGTTTAAGGCCCTTTTTAGTCAGCAGAGATGACTCTGATCCTTGTAGTTTGCTGTTTGTCTCAGCAATCTTTTTTCCAGACATGCAATAACTACTATGAAAAATGTATCTGCTATTTCCAGTCCATTTGTGACCATCAAAAGATCTGAGGTTTTTGAGTCAGAGCCGCACACAAATGGTGCCATACAACTTGCAGAGCAGAAGGCTGATGTATTAGCATTATTCCTTACTGCAGTGACTTATTTACCTCTGGGACAGAGCTTGAGAATTTATAAGCCTTGCAGAAAGGAGTCCCTGCCCTGGCCACCTCACAAAAGTGCTCTGCAATCAGATCTCTGCTTTCCTGAAGGAACTAATAGGATCAGCCCCAACAGACAGAGCAGGAAAGAGCAGCAATGCGGCAGGATAATGGCCAGGCATTTCTGCTATTACCCCTGTAGTGCCTCTGAGTGACCACTTTTAAGTGGAGAATTGGGGTTTGTGGAGTACTTTAGTGTAATTTTTACTCTCCAGTTTTTTTTTTACTCTGGCTTTGCTTAAATGAAAACTGCTTTTGAACTGCTCTCCACTGTGGCTGCCTGCACAGGAGGGAGAAATGGGACAGGCAGAGCAGGAGTCCTGCATTTCAAAACTCTTCAGCACCCACTGGAGCCATCCAGGGGACCATCTTTCCATCCATGGGTGATCAGTCCTCTGTGGCTAGAAAGGGGAATGGGGACAAGGTGTGGAGGAGGAAATCCTTTTCTTAAGGCTGCAGGTACTCCTGGACTACTGCCAGACTGGAAATAAGATTTTTGCTACCTATAATAAGGGCAATCCAGAAGTGCTGAGGAAATTAAAATAAATTCAGAGACAAAATTAAATTTTAGATTGAAGCACCAAGGATTATTGGTTTTTATCTAGAAGGCAGATGATGGTATTTAGCAAACCAGGTGATTTTTAAATCATATGTGTAATCATTTAATAAAAGTTACTGAGAGTAATTTGAAAAGAAAGTAGACAAAGTGAAAGAAGTAGTTCAAGATAGTGTTTAGTTCAGTCAGGAGGTCAAACACAAAGATGCCCAAATGAATGAAAAATGTTTATTCTTAGTCCCAAAAATCATAGAAACAGAGTGGTCTGAGTGAGAATGGACTTTTAAAGGTCATTCTGTTCCACCCCTGTCATGGCAGGGACACTTTCCACTATCCCAGGTTGCTCCAAACCCCATCCAAACTCACCTTGGACACTTCCAGGGATCCAGGGGCAGCCAGAGCTTCTCTGGGCACCCTGTGCCAGGGCTTCATCACCCTCCCACAGAAGAATTTCTTCCTAATGTCAGATTTAAACCTTATGCCAAAGAAAATCTGTTCCTGACAGCACTTCTACAATTTGCTACTGTTCACCTCAGGAGCATTCTCCAGTAGGCACCATGTGGTTGTCCTCTTCAGGCACAATGCCCCAGAGCCTCTCATCTCAGCCCTGGCAATGAAATACCAGGCTGGAAAGATCTTTTCTACCACTTCTCAGGGCCTTTCTGAAGTTCTCACTTAAGAAGTGCCCAGCCTTGCCAATTTTAAATTCTTTAATTTAAATTAAAATTAAATTTTTATGTTATTATTAAATTATTTTATTAAAATTATTTCATTATTAAATTTTTAAATTATTAAATTTAATTTTAAATTTAATATTGTTCTGTATGCCCTTTAATGTCAGCTGATGAAATGTCACTCACCAGGAGCCATGGATGGAAGGAATCACAAGCCATGGATAGAAGGAATCACCAAAATTTTGGTTGTGAGATAATGCCAGTGAGCTAATAGATTTAGGTCAAGAGCAAAAACCCATGGATTTACCTTATTTCCTGTCAAGAAATACATGAGCACAGTCCAGCTCTGTCATATAGGGGAAATAATTCCAAATTAAGAACTCATTGGTGTCAATGTTTAGTGCTGGTTTAGCTGATGAGTAGTAGATGTACTGCTGGCAGATACTTTGCAGCCCTCAAAGGACACAGCTCTGCTTCCAACAAATCTGTCTCCCAGCCAAAGTGGAAAAGCATCTCCACCCTCACCTTGGCAATCTGGGTGAGTCAGCTGAATTCAGGTGAACTGATCTACTCAAAATCGAAGAAAACATGTTAGTACTCTTCTTTTTCATCACCAGGCTTATCTTCTCCACTGAAGAGTAGGTTAATAGTTAGGAAGATCTGTGGGGTTTGGAAAGTAGCCAAAATAGTGCCACTTTTAAATGCAGCACCTAGGAACAGCAGGAAAATCAGTCTGTGTCCAGTGTCTGATCTGCACTGACCATCTGAAAATAATTATATGCAAGCATA